>PVHY01009515.1:0-56009 GCA_004024945.1 Uropsilus gracilis
TCAAAAAGGAAAAGGTAGATACAGGATGGTCTCACTTATATGATGGATATAAGAAAAAACAAACAACAAATAAGAAAAAATAAAAACAACCAATGGGACTGAACAATGGAGCGAGAAAGGAGGAGGAGGAAGACGGCAGGGGAAGTGAAGAAAAATCAGGATGGTTAACAGGTGTTAGTGAAGTGGGAAAGCCCTGCAGGACACAATAATGCAAAATAATGCAAAAAGATGGGGGAGGTGAAGAGCACAAAAGATCAGGATAGTTAACAAATGTTAGTAAAGTGGGAAAGCCCTGGGGTACACATAATGGACTAATGTAATATATATATATATATATATATATATATATATATATATATGCAAAAAATAAAAACACACATTTACCAGATATTGGAAGAGAACAACGGACCAAACAACCAACAACTGAACATCAACTTAACCAACCAACAAGTTGCAGAAAAATGGGAAATGGAGTGACTTGAGGGGCGATATGGAGGGGGGATATGGAGAGAGGAGGAGGGATAAATTAATGCACAAATGTGACAAATCAATAAAATGAATTTTTCAAATAAACAAAGCAAAATAAAAATAATTTTTACATTTATTTCTTACTGCCACCCTTCCTACAAGTTTAAGTTGCAGGAGATCATCAGCAACTACATTTTTTTAAGTTCTAGAAATTTTATATCCTAAATTCAAAAAAGAGAGATAGAAATATACAAAATAGATGCATGGATGGATAGATAGATATCTACAAAAATGTTTGTGTTGACTTTATTTATTTGAGCCAGTTGGTCCAACTTTATTTTTTGAAAGCTTTAAAATACTAAGACTAATAAATTATTTAACCAACTTTTTTGGACTTCTTTAAATTGCACTTAGAAGTGCTTGTTGATTAGTCACTTCACAGAGACAGTGAAGCTAAAGTTATTAAAATATCCTCAATGCCTTGGAGGAAGTATGTTAGAGAAATAACAAAAACTGAATTGCTTATAATTTTACTCACTGAAAGTTGTACCTCTCAATACTATAAGGACAAAGAATCCAAGCACTTAGGGAGATCTTGGTTTTTATTATTGTATAGCTTGAGAAATGTTAATAGTCCATACTTAAACAGAATTTTTTAGTCTTCTGAGATATTTACTTAAAACTAATTTTAAGACATAGTCTTTCTCTATTTTCTGGCATTTTTAGTCAACCAATGTGTATGATCATTTTTCAAAAATTAAGACAGAGAATAAAACTTCTAAGTTTTATGTAGTACTTGATGATTCATTCAGAAAGCATTTAAAGACTGAAATAACATGATCAATATTTTGAACATAATACATCTCTGTTTTTTATGTATTAATACATAATACATCTATAGTACATTTCTCTACTATAGATGTTTAAAGACACCAAATGAGCAACATATTTCAAGCATTCAACTTTAATGGACATCTTTTTAGGAATTTTAATTTTGAGTAGGGATTCTCAAAGTGTGACCAGCAATGTCTTCAGAGAGTGTTGGGCCACTCACCAGAATGATGGAGTCAGAAATGGTCAGGATGAGACCCAACAAAATGCATTCATCAGCCCCTCTGTGTGATTCAGAGTGTTATTTTACAATCAATGGATTTGAGATTTATTTTGGAGTCAAAGAAAAGTGCTTATGACCTCAATCTTCTGATTATTGAATAAGGGGAAACAATACCAAGTATTGGGCAGCCCCTTTAAAGCAAAGCATTTGTCTCAAGCAGAGATAAATTTGGAAGGAGAAATCCTGCTTCCAATAGGGAAATTAGGTTGTTGCAAAGTTTGGAAAGTCTCATGAATACTGTTGTTCTAGATTCAACTTTTTACAAACACAAGGTCACCAAATAATTTCTTCACCTCAGCTTGGCTTCAGTTTGAGGGCACAGAAGAAAAAGATCAATGGAGTAGTAGGCAATGATTTTACTTAGAACAGCTAATGAATTACCAACAACAGAGTGTATATTAGAGTGAAACAATATGTAGAATACCTTGGACCTATAGGCATGGGGAGAGTTTGCAACAAGTTACAGACACTTTTTCTTTGGCCTATTCACAGGTAATTTTGAGGACTGGGTGGGTAAAAGAGGCAATGTACCTAGTGGTGCATGCCTTGGAGAGCAGAACAGCATCTGCAAGACTGGTATAGAGATTTAACTGTATAATTCTCTCAGTTTACCCTGTGAAGCAGGAGTTTTGCACCCTAGGGCAAGAACAATAGATTCTCTTTAGGTCTCACAGGTGAAAGAGCATTGAAATTAGACAAGGAAAAAAAAAAAGCTCTTTGGTACAAGCGCAGAAGGTCATCCTGGATGTAGAGCATTAGAGATTTCTACAGTATTAGAAAAGCAATAATATAACACCCTTCCACCCAACACCTACTAGACACACAGGTGAAGTTTGGCTGAAGAACATCAGAAGAACAGCAATAGTCACTGAAAAAGTCTCATACCAGTAATGCAGAAATATAGGAGTTAATTAAGACAGAGCTTAGACCAGAAAAAAGACAGAGGGAAACACCTGAAAATCCCTACTAGATTAGCAAGTATGAAGAAACAATTTAAGTGTAATCCACTGTTGCAGGACATGCAAGAAGCTGGAGCCTCTTTGAAATGCACATTGTATGAGAAAACTTAATACTGATTATGTGTCAGAAGTATTGAGTAAACTATTTGCCAACCCATCCTTCAGTTCAGATAAATTAAACACAAAGTGCTTGGGAAGTTTATTATATTTTGAAGAAAACCATAGATACAACAAAATCCAGCTCTTCTCCTAATTAGATGGAATCAAGCTGCCCACAATAAAGACCTTGCAAAAGAAGATGACCATATCACAACATAACTACTATTTACCTCAGTCTCTGCTCTATACATTATATCCTGCATTCAACAAAATGTTACATGACATTAAAAAGGAAGAAAAAACATATACTGTCAAGAGACAATGCAACAATATGACTAAAGGTTGGAGTTATCAAACAAGAAATTTAAATATATTTATAAACACCCTCATATATATAAACTGACCTCTTGGGAGTCAGGGAAAAAAGAAAGGTAGTACAAAAGAAAGGGCAACCTTCTCTGCTTGCAAACTGGAGAGAAAAAATGGTCCAAGTAGAAATTTTTAACTCAATGAAGCCTAGCTCTCGCTTTCATACTTAACTTTTAGTGAAGTTTCCCATGATAACACAACTGCATTGGTGAAGCTAAAGCCAAATCTATGTATCATATATTAAACTTACAATTTAATGTATCATTTATTAAACTTATTGTCTATAGAGTCTGAGCAGAAGAGTAAGGCCAACTATTGGTATTAAATTTAAGCACGATACCAGTCTCTTAAAAAAGAATCATCTGGTCTTTCTTAGAAAGCTGAGTAATTTTATGCTTACATTTCTGTATTAGCTTCCCTTGCTTGGCCCAAGGCATTAATTTAGGTATGATTTAATGTACTAGTGACTGTACAAACTCCATAGTTACCCACAATTGCTCAGAAAAAAAAATCTGAGCAATTCTATATCCATGGTTGGACAATGAATAAGTTGAAACTGAAGTAAATACCTTTCTGTATTGAGATGATCCTCTTGTTTACTTCCTCAAACTAACTTCAGTGACAATTCCTTTTTATCTTCTCTAATAAAATGATACTATCATAAAGTCTTATGGATAATCATATCTTATGGATAATCATAAATCATGAGTTAGCTATTTCTTCAGAAAGTTCTCCTGGGTAACAGAGTAGTCTCGTTTTAGAAAATTTTGCAGTTATTTGCTGTAGGTATAAATGCTTACTGTTTTTCCTGAAACATTTCAAGGTCTCATCTAACCATTTTTGAGGTACAAACCACCATGATCTATGAAGAAAGTCCTCTCAATGCCTTATTCTCAAACAAGGAAAGGAGTTTCATACGTACATGTGGTCCCCATGTAATCAAGTGTTGTTTACAATTATTGGGCACCACAAGTAGACTTTCCTCAGTAACAAAGCATAATTGACATGACCTACAACTGGTTCCTGACTAGCTGACTGGTAAACCTTAAGATTCCCAGTTCAATTTAAATAATTGAAGCTAGTAGTTATTTTTGGAGGGACTGTCTGTGGGTCAACCTCTCATGTTTGACTGCATCACCAGCTGACTGGCATTCATCCCGCTTGAGAATGACTAGCAATGGCAACAAGAATGAGGGTCAGAAAGATATTAAGTTTTGCATTGGAAGTACAGGGACTGGGGCCAACTACTGTGGTTTCTAATTCACTAAAATTAAAGATTTTGGTTAAATTGACGTCTGTGCATTTAGGTGGGAAAAGAGAATTGCAATTTGTTTGCTTGCAACAGTTTGAGAGAGCCTTATCAGCACTTTTCTCCTCAAGAGTTGGTCTTCAGGGGAAATTCCAAAAGTCACAATCTCTCCCTCCCTCCCTGGTAACACCTGGGATCTGAGGTGTTCTCTCCATTGTATCCAGTAGTTTTGAATTTTTCTTTTTTTGTATTCATCTTCTGTTTTATCCCCTTCTTTATTTTGCCCGGAATGAGTCATGTGCTAGTAGGATCGGACATTTGTATTAAACTGATGAAGACCCAAATACCTCCATCCCATTTTTGGAATCTGTGGGCTGCTGTAGGACATGTGGGGAGAAGTTTCATCAATATTATGGTCAGTATTCTTATCACATAAGATTTATTTCAACCTAACTAGATAATCTAGAGAGCTGCTTATTTCATCTCAACCTGAATCACCCACAGCATCTTTTGCCCAGGCTGCCCACTAACTGAGAAACTGTGTCAAACAGGATCATATGCCATTGTTATCACAAAAAAAAAGTAAAAAGAGTTCATCAGTGGTTGGGTAAAAAAATTTCCATCTTTTCAAAATAGGTTTATTTATTTGCTACCCTTTACATTTTAATCATTACCCTGGGAGTTGCCTTTTGGGGAAACAACAACATTCAGTGACTAAACTACTTTACTAAGGAAGGGGCAAAATCAGAAATTGTCAGAAATCATCCCAACCTGCTTTCGGAGGAGGCCCTTCCAGACTCAAACTCACCTGACAACTGTGGATGATACAAACCATGCAAGGACATCAGCTTTATTGCATTAGTCAAATGATTCAGAAAGCTATAAACATGATACAGATTAAGATCAAGGCACACAGAGTGTGGCCATATTTAGCTGATTGAACTGGAAGAGTAAAACAGTGACCTGAAAAAGTGGAGACAGTAGGATCCCCGGATAGTCCATAAAGGGAGTGAAAGGTTCAACTTAGTCAATTGCCAGGAATGAAAGAAAGTCATGCCCCTTGCGATATGTCCTCGCTCACTGTGAGAAAACAGCTCAACTTTGCCAAGAGTCACAATACTGACAAACATTGGTCACTTTTGCATTAGAGACAATCATTTAGTTTGTTTCTAGTTTCATGCTGCACATGGCGTCATGTCTGGTAGCATGATGACCTTGGCAACAATGGTGGTAATTTGGGAAGTATGAAACTTTTTAGCTGTTTCATCTATTCAGTTTCATCAAAAAAAGAGGATCTTACTTTAGAGACTTGAGTCATCTTTATAGTTTGACCTGTAGCTGTGATTTATTTTTGTAGTCCTCAGCTCCTAAAAGGGATATATTTAATTTGTCAGCCTGTAGTTTTCTCTATTAGCTAGATTATTGATAACAAGCCAGTAAAAAAAATAGCACAGTTCATCAAAAGAAATAGTAGCCAGAACTATAAGAATGGCTTTGAATTCTGTCTGAGTGGAGCAACCATGTGCACTACTGATTCTGATAGCAGCAACTGAAATTTAATTGCTATAACAAATCTATTAGGCAGCAGGTTTCAGCCTAGTTCACCATCAGTGAATGCTGGGATCTACCATGAATTGAGAGCCCTTTGGAGCCAGTGACTTTCCTCCTGTGGTGGAGTGGATGATAAACCTTCTCACAGAGTAATAGCTGTCACATCTTCTTGGAAATCCCAAGTTGCTTCTAAGGTCAGCTGTGTTCATAAACACACCATTTATAATGCAAGGCTAGCTGGGGCTTCCCGACCTGGTTAGTTGTTGAGGTCACATTGATATATTCTCAAATGGAAATAGGCAGGAGAGCCGCAAGGTCTTCATGGGTCAGTTTTGACAAGAACCCAGCAGCAAACTAATAGTTGCTCTGCAGAAAAGGTGATAACTGTGTCACAGAGGCATCAAGTCCAATCCCTTAAGAATCTGCATTACCCCCTTTGAGAGTGGTTATAATCAGCAAAGTCATTAGTCAGAAGACTTGTGACTCAAGAGGGTCACTAGGGGAGTAGAGGCCCAAATATTCAGGGTGTTCAACCAGGCTTATTTGTGGCTTAGTCGACATAGGGAACCAAACAAAAACAATCAGGGGCCATACATGTTGTCTCTGTTGGTGGTGGGGACTTCAAGTAGCATTTTTTTCCATTACTATAGGGATGACATTATGCCTGTAGACTCTCAAAAATCAACACGGTGACTCATACATTGCCTCCTTCTTGTGCCAGGGAAACATTCAGTCTTCCAACATTGCTGGGTTTACAAACATTCTTGGAAAAAAGTTTAGAAAAAAGGATAGTAAGTTTGTTTCCTCATAAGAAGTGCAGAAATGTGAGAAACCCAGGAGGATTTGTCTCTCAGTAGTGTACACTGAAAAGGGTAAGTTTCATTTCATTTAAGTTATGTATGATTTTTAAATTATGCTTTTCAGTTTTTTTTTAAATTATTTTTCATTGAGGTAACATTGCTTGGCAATATCATGTTTGATTTTGGGGAACAGATTCACACCTCATCAGGTGGATGTTCCAACATCAATTCTACCACCAAAACATCGATCATCTTTTATCATAGACAATATTTTTCTCTCGCCACTTTGCTCCCTCCACCCCACACCTCCCTTTCTGGTAGACTCAGGTCTGCAGTCATATTTCCAGCATTTATTTTGGTTTACTTTTGATTGTTCCTTTGTTTTGTTTCTCCATATTCTACATAAGAATGAAATGATCCAGTATTTGTCTTTATTCTGACTTATTTCACTTTGCATGCTCTCCTCCAATTCCATACATGTAATCATAAATAGCAAGTGTTGGTTCTTGTCTATTGGAGATAATGCTAGAAATGAAAATAGGAGAGCACCTATCCCTTCTAATTAGTGTTTATATTCTTCAGATAGAAGTGAAATTGCTGGTTTATATGTTTTTAAAAATCCATTTACGCTTTAATTCAAGAAATCAGGAGGTTGGATATAGGAAATGACTTGGAATTCTTTCTTCTCTATCCTCAAGAGATTTATTTCCTATGTAAGTTTTATTTTAATATATAATTGAATTGGAAATAAAGAAAAATCAATGCATGCTCATAAGTGAAGGGACATAAGAGTATACTAAGCACTTGAAAATCATTAGTGCTGAATTCACTAAAGTGAGTTCATTTGGTTCTATATATTAAGATGAGTGAATTCTGATATTGTGATTGCTGGTAATCCCCAGAAAGGCAAAATGTTTGCTATATTTGTTAATAGCCTACAGGAGTTTTGCAATAAGGAAAAATTTTATTAAAGATCTTTATTAGAAGAATGAAAGTTCTTGTAATTTCTTGAAATTCATTACTGTGGTGACACAACAATAAATTACTTTAGATTACTATATAGAGAAAGTATTCCTGGATTTTAGCCCATATCAAAGGTTTTCAACTCTCATGGCTTATAAGATTGACTTGAGGAGTTTACAAATAATTATCATAATTTCAATTCTACAGATTCTAATTTAATTAGTCTTGGAGGGAATCATGACTTTGTGTTTTTTTCTAAATTTCTTCTAAGTGATTCTATAGCCAGAGTTGAGAACCATAGGTCTATGCAACAGAACATGCTTCCATGCCAATCTTTTTTGTAACTTCATCTAGGAGAAAATTTCTAGCATATAACCCTTAATGTTATTGAAAAGTACAGTATATAAAGCAGTTTAAGAATTTTATGACTTGGATATTAAAGTCAAAAGTGAAAGATAAGATCCAAATAATGCCACTAATTTATTTCAGTAGTTCTTAGTTTTGGAGGTGGAGGTGGCAAATAGGAAACATCTGGGTCATTTTTAAAATTTGAATGACCACGTTTCTACCAGTAGATTTTAATTTTTGTAAAGCAATATGAGTGAAGGAGGAAATATTTTATGCTATTTTATGGTGCTTCATATGATTGGATCCCTATCATAGCTACTTAAACTTTTATTAAAAAAAAAAAATCTGATTTCTTTTCCTTCTAACACTCCAAAGAAGTTAGATGTTTGCTCAATGAGCAGTTGTCAGATGCCAAGTTTCTACCCTTTCCAGTCAAGTTGATTATTTAAGAAACCTCAAAATATATGTGCAATATAAGGAAATATTGTGTAAAAAAAGACACCAAGAAGAGTAATGTTGGGACAAAAATAGTCAAAAAGCTTTCTTACCCTATTTTTTTTAACTATAGGAAAAACTACAAGCTTTGGATACCACTGAAAATAGAAAGTACATACTAAGAAGTTAATGATTAAATTGTAAATTCAGAGTATCATATTCTGGAGCTGAAGTTTCTCAGTAATGTGTCTAACCCAGATAAGTCATAAAATATGTGACATTAATTTGAAACTTGAAAAAGAAAGTTTCATAACTTCTTTTCTCTGGATACACTATGCTTGTGCTTCACTATAACATGACCTTGAAGAGACCTTGCTAAAATCTTCTAACCTGACCCTTGAACCAGCTGCATCCTCTCACCTCAGGTCTTGTTAGAACCTCTACTTTGACGCTCCCAAGCAGTCTCTTGCCATATGCTTTAGTTTTGCTGTCAGTTTGTTAGTTTTAACTTTTCCTTATCCTTTTATTTATTGTCCCTATATCCCAAATATAAATGAGTGCATGTCGTGTTTCTCTTTCTTCTTTCTGGCTTATTTTCACCAGTAGGATTACCTCTAACTTCATCCATGTTGTCACAAATGACATAAGTTTGTCTTTTTTGACTGTTAAATAAGAGATCAAGATGATATTTTGACTGTTAAAGAAGAGATCAAGATGATATCAAGATGATGGTGGTGGGAGAACTTTGGGGTATGCAATGATGTAAAATATATATGTCATCCAAAAAAAAAATGAAATTCAGAATCTCAGACCCTACCCAAGGCCAACCAAATAAGAATCTGTATTTTTGTGTTATTTGTAAATGTTTCACATGATCCTTAAGATTTAAGAAGTACATATGTGGCTTATTTTTAAGAACTGATCTAAACTATGATCAGTGGCATCCAATCATGTCTGTAACAAAAATAGCACTAAAAATTATTTGAACAGAATATTTTACAAAAGATGTAAATAAGAACTTAAAAAAAAACTATTTCCTTCCTCAAAACATTAAACAAAATCCTTAGACTATCACATGGTGGGATTTTTATCTTTTCTTTGAACACAGTCAGCAGCTGATAGAGCTGATGTGGGCTTGCCAGTGGTGTTAGTAGTCATGGTACTACTTTGTTGGTATTCTTTTTGTCTCAGCTTTTTATTCCTATTTCAGAAAGTGAACACAACAGGCTAGAATTTGCTAACAAGTAGAAGTACACACTGCTTTGGGGGGAAAAAGAAAAAAATATAACTGTAGCATCTACCTCTTCTTTTTATTTCAAATCAATGCTGCATAATATTATTCTCCCAGGTATTGAACATCAAGAGGGAAAGACCATGGTAGAATACTTCAAACTTAAGTTGTATCACCTTAAATAAAAAATAATCTTTCATTCTCTCAGATGGTTATTAAAAGCAACTGATTTCCAAAAGCAGCCCCAATTTAAATAACAGTCATAATGAAAAAATAAGATAGTGGCAATAATAGCAAAAGTACTTAAAACTTATTCTTTCCTACTGGCACATCTGGACATATTTTTCATAAGAGCTTTGACTTTTGTTAGTATCTCCTCTGTTCCTTTCATGTGAAAATGCTTTCACATAACTTTTCTCACCTAGATAAGTGATGAATACTGTATCTCTGTGAAGACAGAACTCTAGACTGTGTTAAGATATGCACAGTACATATTTGAGCTAGAGACCATTATATCATGCATCTAAATTTTCACAAGCAGACAACCAGAGGATTTTTTTTCTTTTCATAATATATAAAACACAGAACTTTTATTTTTCAATTTATATAATTTGGTCTGGATGGATAATTATATCACTAATAAAAACCATGCCTGAATGTAACATGTAGAATATACATTTAGCAAAACCCCTAGAAAACTGTGCCAATTTGTGTACCATGTATGATATAAAGGGCCAAGCCCTAATAAAGACCATGCCTTGTAAAGAATGCAGTGTGGACTGGCCTGATATACATAGAAACAGGTCTGTGCTCACAAAGTAACACCTTGTGCCAGAAATCATAATATGAGCTGTTTGGCTCAGTGCCACCATAGTAGATTCTGCCTATAGTTCTTGTATTTCTGTGATGGCTTTAGGCCAACCTGTTAATCTCCATAAGTAAATGATTAAAAAAATACGATGAAAAGAGAAATTAGAATAGTTTATTTAATCATATTACTAGTTTGTTTTGTTTACATGCTGTTGTTTTTCCTATGATCACCTCACCTTTTTTTTTTTTTTTAATTTCAGAGGAGTTCCTTTGTATTGTGCAGATAGAAGAGAAAAGCCTGACTTTCATTAAATTCTAATTTAATGATTCTATTTTCCTAAGTCTGTTCCAGTCTGATTGGGATTTCATGCCTATATCAACGGTAGGAGAAATAGAAGTTTATAAAATGCTGCTCTCCTGGGAAAATGATAGGAAGCTGGGATGATTGACATCATTTCAAGAGGAAATTTAAATAAAATTAGGATCTAGAAAGTTATTGGTCTGGAATTCATGGCACAAGTCAAATCAGACTAATCAAAAAAAGATTGGTGACAGGCTAAAGATTTAAACTTTAGGCTACAATAAGCTTTCTAAGAATTTTCTAACACATTCTATAACACCTAATATTTACTGATCAGATGAATGAAAGGATGAATAAAGATCACAGTATCCTGTCATTTTTATGGGGTTACGCAGAATAAGATAGCCTATAAAAATGTGTTAATTTATAACATAGTTGAATTGTGTTACTTAATAAAAATAAGCCATAATCTGGTGGAAATATCTTTGTTTTATCATATGCTATTTGGGGGCAAGTTTAAAGAGAAAGATCCGCATTCTTTTTCCAATGGTCTCCTATTTTAGAATACATGATTCATGGTCTCCCAATTTTTTACTTTCCTTGTCATTTCTGATGCTTTAGAAAAGCTCCTGCTTTTACTGTCACTAAAAGGAGTAGGCCTCTAAAAATTACTGAAAAGCTTCATCTTGCTTTTAGATATTACAAGGTAGGCCTCTAAGAATTTCTGAAAAGCATCATCTTGCTGTTAGATATTACAACGTAGGCCTCTAAAAAGTACTGAAAAGCATCATTTTGTTGTTATATATTACAAAAACCTTTCCCTGTTTCTGTATTCACTTTTTTCTCCTAATCCATTGTCTCCAAAACAATCAAGGTGGTTATCATTCTCACTAACTTACTTATAAAATGCCATGGTTGTATATTGATCTCATGAAAGATAAACTCACCTCCTGGACCCGTGAAACCTGGCACATACTGCCTCCAATTGCTTTCCCAGCCCTTCTCATGTCACCTTCCATCTTGTTCCCTAGGCTACAATCACACTGGCCCACTTCCAAGCAAGCTATATATGAAAATATATTTCTTTTATAGAGCCTTTCATTTGCTTTTATCTTAGTTTGCTCTGTTTCTCTCTCTCTGTTGACATGGATGACTCTTTTCTAGACTTCAGTTTCCAAACACTTCTTTGTCTTCTCTCACCACACTCTCCACAGTACAACCATGATTTTCAACTATCTTGGTACTCATGATCATATTCATGCTGATTTGTGTCACAATACTTATTACAGTTCATTAATTTACCCCTCCTCCCCTCCCTTTCTCCTCCATTCTCTTTTCTCCTCCCCTCCCTCCCTTTCTTCCTTCCTCTTTACCCACTTCAGTGCAGGTTCCATGAAGATGAGATTATCTGTCTTATCTCTTATCTCAGGGCTATAGATTGCAAATCATCAATAAACTAGTGTTCACAATTGGTGGAGGCTGTAAAAATGTGCTTTCAGTAAGAGTTTATTTAAATTTCACAATCAAATAATAATACTATTTTTTCAATATTTTGTACAGTTATTAGTTGAATTAATAACTTTCTTTTTTCTATTGTTCTATGTTAGAAAAATGTGATAATGTTTGAAATTACAACTTTCTCCTTTTTAGGAAAAATGATGATAGTATGAGTTGGAAATGTTTACTTCAATCATTTGGTTCATATTGCTTAAATGTCAACGTGTCTAAATTAAAAAGTTGCTGTTATTCCCCTAATTGTTGGGTTTAGGCTAATTGTACTCCAAGTCAATTGTACAGTAACAAATTATGGTGTGGCAACTATTACTATTTGCCATCTGTTGAATTCAAGTAGTGAAGTTAGCTCCATAGAGAACTATTCATAAAAACAAAGAACTTGCTACAAAAAGCTGCAGATGATTCAACACTTGCATTTCTACCCCTCCCATATCACCATTTCCCCCCCTCATTTCCTTTCCTTTCCTTCACATCCTTGTAAGGGTATGATATTGTGAGCATTCTCAGTGCTCTCTTCAGCAGATGTTAGCATGCATATGCTAATTCAACACACTTCCTTCCTCTTCATTCCTAAATTCACAACATCTTCAGTGTTTTCTAAACAAAAACACTGGAACTATCCAGATAAAAAATACTGATATACACTTGGCAAAACTTAGCTGCAGGGAATTGCATTTTTTTCATGAAAAGTTTTGAATTTCCTTTAAAATTGCTGAAGGTCTGAGCTTCAGCTTTATCAGTTTTCATCCTAACTATGTGGGTGTCAGGAATGGAAAGGATTTATATCTTATGAAAAATAAAACAAAGTATGTTTTACATAATTACTTCAAACTATTCCTTCCTGTGAAGAACAGTTTAAGTGACTAAATCAATTGAAGAGGTTGTCTCATTTTTGAACCATTTGTCCAATTAACCAATTTTCTTTCACAATGCATTATTACCTTTTTAGTTTTTATACCTGAAATTAGTCATTCATTTTATTATTATATCAAATTTTTTGAACACACACACACACACACACACACACATATATATATATATATTTTTTTAATTTTTAAGAGACTAAGTCTTGCTATGTTGCCCAGGGTTGTCTCAAACCCGTGGACTAAAGTGATTCCCAGCCTCAGCTTCCCAGGTAACATAGGCACATGCCACTACACCCATCCAGAGCACTTATTTTGTGCAATAAAAACCATATTTGGTTAAGAACAAAGATTTAGAACAGTACTCAGAAATTCTTAATCTAAGTGAGTAGACCATGGGCATGCTGAACTGAAAATTAAAGGAAAACAATGAGGTCATTAAAAGAAGTACAAAGAGGTTATTACCATTGTGTTTTAAAGATTGAGAAAGCTCTCATAAAAAAAAAATGGTATTGAGAGACAGAAGAAACATCATGAGCAAGTTCAAGGTTAAAAAAAAAGAGAGAATTACTGATCATATCTCCACAGAGGAGATGTTTGGTACATGTATTTTTATAGAATTAAAATCACAGGATGAAATTTAGGGAAACAATTTAGAGGCAAGGAAATCTAATAGATAACAAAATATAACAGACAACTGATATATAGTTAGGAAGGTAACTGGTAAATTAGTACAGGAGAATAGACATGATAAATAATATAGAGATATAGAAAGATCTAAAAATGAATTAGACATGGATGTGAAGGAAATACAGATTTTGAACTTGGATGCATATGTTGATATATTCATATAAATGATTCTTGACAAGTGAAAGGAGATACAATATGAGGGTAAGGTTCATAAAATCATTCAGGGCATGTTACATATGTAAATATACCCAGTTGATAGAACATAGTGTTGGTTTCAAACTGGATGACAATTGTGGGATGAGGGGGCTGGTGTAAAGAATTTTATTGGTCACTCTGAACTAACAGTTTTAGGTATTGCCTTTCAGTGATTTGATTTCTACAGAGCTTGATATTCAATAGATTAGTTGTGGTTTATTAGATTCAATTTATCATACAGTAAATTGTCATTTTCTTCTTTTGTTTTGTACTATCTTAGCCAATAAGAAATACATGGTATATCATAATTACACAAGAAACTCATGAGGTGAATACTAATAGAGTCAGCATTTTAGAATTGAAGAAATTAAATTAGAGAGAATTAAGTCACTTGCTCATGATCACACAGCTTGTGAGAGGTAAATTCAGAATTCCTAATCAAGATCATTAGCCTACAATTACATCCACCATAAATCTTGTATCTCCCCCAAACTAAGTAGTCAGGAGTCATTTGCAACCCAAAATGAGATTCACAGCTCTGAACTGTTTGTAGGTATAGGTGGAAATGAGTAATTTATTATATATCCAAAGAACTTTGGCCTTCACTATTAACCCTATATTTATTTTGCTGAGTGAGGTTCAATTTACTTGCTGGTTTTAGGATCCACTCCATTCACTTATTTGGAATTTCACTTATTCTGACAAATTTTTCTGCCTCCTTCTACAACAGATTGGACTCTGATTATCATAACTCCAGATAATAGCTTAGGATTTCCTTCAACCCAGTTGAATGGTATTAGCAACATGGTTCTATAAGTCATCTCACTTTGCCTAGAGACTCTCTATCTCCCATACCAAAGATAATCCTATTAAAAACAGACCATTGACTAAAATAGAACTGAATTGCTACCTCCTCCCTGCAAGATAGACCTTAACTCTAACTAGTTTTATTCCTGCTCATTTATCACTTCTCCAAGCTTGCTGGTGAGTACAGTTCATCTTGCATTTTACTGGGCTTGACATAATAAGCTTATGTTTGATGCAGTTGGAAGGGTGTTTAATGGTTTTATCCAAGAAATGTCATGATGGGCATATTTCTGTCCAATGAGCGTAATATTTTTCAGCTCAGATACCAAATAATAAGTATATATTTCTCTCAAAAAATCATCCTCATTAAAGCCTTCTCTTTGCTGTAGCATAGGGCAAAATACAAAGACAGATGACTGACAGACTCATGTAATAGTGTGAGAAGATAATGTAGCTTAGTGGAAGATCAATGGACTTTGAAACTTGCTTTATGACCCTCTGCAAGCAAATTTTCCTGTCAGTTTACTTAAATGTAAAGTGAAAATAACAACTATTTTGTATGGTCTTTGTGAGACTTAAATGAGATAATTTTAACAAAATACCAAGTGTAGTTCTTGGAGTTTTGTGGAGTCTAAATAAATGACAGCTATTATCATCATCACTTTTATTATTAAGCAAAGGTTTGCTCCAAGAAAAGAGAAGCTATTTCTCATGATAAGAACTAGCATCTGGCAATTTCAAGACCATTTCGAAAGGGAAACAACCTTCAGTATAGATGATAATCATTAAATGTAAAGTTCACTTTGAGCAATTCTAAAAGGAGAGATGCAGAATTTTCCACAAATAGTAAAAAAAAAAAAAAAAAGAAGAAGCAAAAAGTAAAAATACTGGCACAGAAATTTATAGATAAACAATAACATGTGACACAGAGAAAAATTCCTGAAGAAATTAAAATATGAAAATCTGAGAGATATCTAACCTGAAGTAACAAACAAAAGTAACCACAAACTCTTAGTGGGGGGATTTGGAATTTACTAACAAAACCTCACTGGATGACATTCTCCTTGATGGAATTATGCTTTAGTCACTCTTATCTTTTAGTTCCATGAATTTCTCACTGTCTACTCTGGATTTCTTTCTTTGGTAATTAGCATGGTGAGCTCCATGAAATTTAGAGGTTGTTAATTGGACAGAGGAGATCATATTTTCTTTTTCTTGTCCAGGTTTTCATGCTTTAACTGAATAAATTGTTTGTACCCTGGTAGGGTTAGCTATTAATAGCTAATCTACTTAGCCCCTAATACAGCATCCATAACAGAGTCACCTTGTTGCTACATTAAAACCCAGCGGTGTGTCAGTAAATATAAGGTAAATTAGTCTTCAGTGGCAAGCTCCAAGTTGTATCGACTTACATTAAAAAATTGGAATCACTTCTTGCCCACATTACATTGAATGAGAAACAACTAGAATTCTTCTCCATGCCATTTTTATTGCAGGATCCTGGATATTGTTGCCTATTATATTAGTGGAAGGAAGAGATTTTAGTTTTCCACATGCATCCTCAGATTCTAGCATTTTGCTGTCCAAAACTAGTCATGTGATAGCCTGACATCAGTGGGAAGGAGTTTGATGACACTCCCAAAGGGAAGAACTGCAGACATTTTTTAACAGTAATGCAACCTATCACAGGAAATTCTATTAGCATTTGTCCCATAAAATATGCATTTAAAAATCCTCCCTAGTATTATCTCTAACTTTCTCATGTTTCTACAAAACAATAACAATTTAATATCCTTTCGGTACATAGTTGACAATCAGAAGCGAAAATAAATATGGTTTCTCATTTAATGATATGACTTATGTCATTATCAATTTTTAGGAAATTTAGAAATACAGAGTTTGAAAAATAATACATAATACTTTTCCTATACATAAATCATATATAGAGCTTTTATGGGTGAGATATTTTTTCTACATAAAAATTTGATAACTCAGTATTAGACTGTTAATCCCTCAGGATTAAAGAATGGATGATATTTCTGGACCTTATTTCTAATAAAGTTTCAATAAAACCACACAGCAATTTGATAATGACATTTGATATTAAAATTGCACAACTAAAGAACTTACATGTTTTCTAGATACTTTGATTAAGCCACGTCTAGCTCCTTGACATGTTTAGTAGTCTTTTATGAAAATTCTCAATTTATGATAGAAATTCCTGGAAGCAATGTCAGAGAAGAAGAGGGGTTCAATATGGAATCTATGTTACTAAAGAGTAACATTTAAATGGGCTTCTTTCTAACTCTTCCAGATTGGCAGCTTTATTTTTAAGGTGAGATTTGATGTTGGGGAGGCAGAGGACAGGGGTTGTGGGGAGGAGACAGATGCCATGATTTGTGCAGGAGAGGGAAAACTACACTGCAGTCATGCATTTCTGGATTCATATGATGAATTCCTACTATTTCCCTTCTAATGAATACCAAATAACAGAGTCTTGATGATCCATAGAAATGAATCTAAACTCAGTGGAGTGTGGTTACAGAAAAAGTGCAATGCAGTGGACACACAAACACATCCACAGCTCTCTAAGGAAGATAACATAGAGAAATATTATGGCACACCAGTCTTGCAAGCCAAATTTTTCCTCTACTAGTTTTTGTATGAGTATCAAGCTCTGGTTGACTTTTATATTTTTAAGTCATTAAGAAAATTAAAAGAGGAATTCATATCATGAAATATAAAGATTACATAGAATTTCTACATTCAGTTTTATTGTCACGGCTACACTTTTTTTCTCCCTGCATATTCTTTGACTGATTTGACAAAAACATGGTCTGCAATACCTAAATTATTTGCAATTGACCCTTTTCAGAAAAAGGTCACTGACTCTGATTTATTAATTGTTAAAAGTAAATTACTTAAATGCATGCTATGATAATAACATGTACTAAACCCTGTAAAATGATAATTTTTGAAAAATAAATGCTTGTGTGCCTGCATTGGTGTGCACATGTACAAGTGTGCATGATATAGACATTGTACACAATATAAACCAAGCAGGGTTCCGTCCCTGGTATGAGTCATTAGAAAGGTAGTTTCCATGACTATATACACAAACATTACAGTTGTGTTTTTACATTGTTACAATTTTTGTCCTGAAAGTGACACTGAACACAAGGTTGATTCTGAGAATTTAAGAGTATTTCATTGCCACTATGGTTTATCATTTCCACATTTCTGAGTCTAATTCACCTATAGCTCATAATTTTAAAATTCTGCTACTTTTAAAAAATATTTGGGAAGAGATTGCTCACTTATGCATTTAACAGCAAGTGTTTTCTCTAATATTTCATTTAAAAAGTGTTATTATTCACATATAGCTTTCCTTCTATTTATATCTGAACAAAAAGTTAAAAATGTCTACCATTTAGATAAAAAAATGCTGCAGCTTGGGTTTCAGCCTCCCTGCCCCAGACAACAGTCTCCAGTGCTTCTCTCCACCCAACACTTGCTTAATGAAGCACAAATCTCCTCAGTGTTCCTCCTGATGCACTCTGTGCCAATTTCTGATATCCAAGAGGTTCTTTAGTTTCATTCCAAAGTATGAGACATGCTGGGTGCAGTACCTCTCTGTTAAACTTTCAGATTATTCTCTTGGGAGCAAGGCAAGGCGCCTCCTCTGAAGTCATCTTGATTTGGCCCTACTGAATGGGAAATGTGTTAAATAGATGAACTTTAGAAATGAACTATTTAAGTGTTTGTTTTATTTAAAAGATTCTTTGTACCATCCATCTTGGAAACATTCCCATACTTTTTTGAAATTAAAAAACTTTACTAATTCTTTTTATACTGATGGTTATTATGTGGTAGCTCTAGCATAATTTTCTTTACTATCTTTCGTATTTATTTACCAGCATCTTTCTATCATGATCATCCAAGTGTCATTGCTTGCTTAAGGAGTTTCATGAGTTCCATCCTGAATCTGGTGTAATGAAATACCAAGATCTATGAATCTAAATAAAGTCAGCATAATATTAAGGGAGAAGATACAATAGTTAAATACTTAAGTCTTGCCCATTTTGCATTCCAGCATGATACAAGGTTTCAGATGAATATAATTAAATAATATCTATATCCTCACTTTGCATACATCCAATTATATGTATTTATATATATATTTCTCCATTCATATTTCCATATTCTTCTTTGGATAGTACATGCATATCTTAAACGTTCCCTATAATATATGTGACAACATATGATATATATGTGTACACATACATATATACATATACATATATGTATACACACACACACATATATATATATATACACACACACACATCTTTTTCCCTCAGCCTCCAGCCTTTGATACAGAGGTATTAAATCATTTGGACTTTTCTGAATGAGAGCAGTACTTTTTGTTCTAATGAAGCAAATTTTATTAGGCATCTGAGTAACTCCAGGAGGAGAACTGATTAACTCCCATCCTCCAGGAAGGAGTTGGACTAAAGATTCAACTTTTAATCAACATGCCTATGTAATGTAGCTGCCATACAGTTCTGTTAACCTATGAGGTTCTAAAATGATGCAGTTTGGTGAACATATGTGTTCTTGGAGACCAGAGTGACTAGAGAGAATGTTCCAGCCCATTTGCACATACCTTGTCTTAGGTACCTCATCATCTGATTGTTCATCAGTATTCTTCTCAGTAATCTTTACAATAAACCAGTAAATGTAAGAAATGTTTCCATAAGCTTTGTGAGTCTTTCTGGCTAATTACCAAGTCTGAGGAGAGTTAGGAAGGGCTTATAAGTCTTTTATTAGAAGTAGAAGCCTGACAGTCTGGGATATGTGATTGACATCTGATATAAAGGACGATTCTGTGGGACTTAGTCATTAATCTGTGGTGTCTTTACAGACTCTAAGCAGTTAGAGTTAGAACTTAGTTAAATTATCAGATACCCATCAGTATCATCCAAGAATTGAAGAAGTACTTGATGTAGAAAAACCCACACATTTTGTATCAGTTGCTCTCTGAAAGTAGAAGAGATAAGAGAGATAATTGTGTGACTTTAGTATAATTATAGATGTTTATTATTCTTTGGAAAATACATACACATCTGGAGATTATTTTATACTACGAAACTATGCTATATACGAACATATGACTAGGTGCTTTAGAATTCAACACTGAATCAAATGGACTCCATCTTGTCTCTGACTTGCCATGTCAAGATTTCTAGGCTAAAAGTAAGACACATGACTCAGCAGGTTGACTTATTGGCAATGAAAAAACACCCACTCACTGATTTCTTCTAATGGTTCACACCAAAAGAACAGAGAGAACTTGTTCTTTCTTTCTCAGTGATTAAAGTAAAAAGGGATGCCATCTAATGATTGCTGCAAAAAAAAAAATAGCACTCTTTAGCTTTCAGCTAAGACTATGTCAACCAATTTAAAAGTTTCTAATCTAATGACCTAAGCTTCAGATCACTTCCCTGCTTGATGCTTTAAAGTACCCTGATGACTTGACTCTGATGGGACATACCTTGGATCTGTCCCTTGGTTGTGGACTTTAGTCGTGATTCTTATTCTCAAAAGATGTTTAATTTATCATATTATTACTTGATTACTTTTCATGGACATGCTTCTTATGCATTATCACATTTGTCCCTCATAAATCCAATATTAATTATGTATGCCATAGGTAATATTTCCATAAGAAAATGCTGGAAAATATTTTGGATGTGAGATATGTGTTAGAGTTCAACATTTGTGAAAGTGGTGAGATCGGAAAAGGAAACATCAAATATTAATGCAGATCTGAAAGTTTCTTAGTTATAACCCAATAATGATATATGCAGCCAGAACTGTTTTTCAGAATTGCTTTGTATTAGAGAAGAATGGTTCAATCTTTACAGTCGTATCTTGTTCAGTCATGGGGTACAGGCTTCCCTAAACATGATGAGAAGTCATATCTCATGATTCTTTATATCTGTGAACTGATAGCTAGATACACTGGTGACTGTACTTAGTGTCAAAGTAGTAACTGGGTGGCACACCTTCATGCCTACCACAAAAGACTAATATTACCCTCTTTTGTAGTTGCAATTAAAAAAAAGTAAGCTTTAGGAAGATGATAGTCTAAAAAATGGCAGAAATGGAACTCAAATCTATATCCTAGGTTTTAAGCTCAGGGTTTTCAACTCCTTGTTTTATCAATGGAATGACAAATATATAGTGAGTTATTATTCACTCTTTCAACCAATCAATGTTTAATATTTGTGCCAATGTGTCTATTATATATCATATACTATATGTTGTATACTATATGTTAATTTAGGGAAATTAACAAAAGTTAATAAAGCAGTATTTTGCTGCCCTAAATAAAGCAGTATTTTGCTGAGTAGTGTCACTCATAATCAAAAGGACTTAGAATAATGTCTTACAAATTTGAAGAATTTATAGAAACCTGGATGTACCTAGAAGAAATCAGACTAGCAGAAACGAGTCGTATAGAAAAAGACGGAACCAAATGGTTTCATTAGTATATGGACAATCAAATGAAAGTATACAATGAGAGGGTGGGGAGCAGCTGGAACTGTTGGGGAGGGGAAGTGGTGGGTGACCCACAGGGATTAAAATGATGTGAAATATATATATATTATTTTTTAAAAATAATAATGTCTTAACAATCCAGCTTGACTTTACAAATTATACTTCTTTATATCTAACCTCATTATATCTAACCTCATTTTGCTAATATTTCCCACTCCCAAACTAGGTCCACAATGCTGTATTAAAATTATACTTGTATCTGTTCCTTTATTACCTGAATTTTAGAAAGGTTTTAAAAATCTCCCCGAAATTTCTCTTGTTATTTATAAAGATTTTTTTAAATTTAGAATTATTTCAGATTTACAAAAACACAGAAAGTTCTCATATCCCATATCCCACACATCTTTTTCCAAGTGGTAGCATCTTACATTAGTAATTTAGAAAAATGTGGCTCATGGTGGACTAGTATGCAACTGAGAAAAAAATGAACTCTTGCCCTTTGCAACTATGTGAATGGAATGAGAAGGGGAAAAGTTAAGTGAAGTAAGTCAGAAAGAGAAAGACAAATATGGGATGGTTACACTTATATGTGGACTATAGAGAAGCAATACAAATGGTAGTTAAAACCAAATCAATAACAAAGCTTAGAAAATTGAATGTGGAATCAAAAATACAAGGTGGGAAGGGGAAAAACACACTGGGGAGAGGGCATGATGGTCTGAGGTAAAGGACTATGATGTCTTGGTGGTGGATGTAGTGTGAGGACATGTTTCTGATGGGGTATAACGCCTTACCTCTGAATCATATCCAATGTTGTAAACTGTTACCTCAATTAAAAAAGAAACAACTTTCTAACATAAATAGCCATTAAAATTGCTATGTAGCACATTAATTTATTGAGCAAGTAAATTCTCTATCCTGGACTCTATATACTTATAGGAACATGACCCTTAACTTAATATTTAAAATCATGGAGATCCAGAAAAAGTCATTACTAGAATTGGAATTCACAAAATTTAAGGGCAAAACATTTATTAGATAAAGTTTCTACCATGTTTGAAAGACATATCTATCTATATGGTTAAAAGTATATGAGCTATTCTCAGAAGTAAATAGTTTTTAAAACAAAGACTGTAATCAAATTTAAATATTTGATTAATGTGTGTGTGCATGCTTAAAAGGCTGTCTACAATATAATATTACTTATGGATTCAAGAGAACCAGTCAACTAATAAATTTTGTTTGAGATATGATAGAAATAAACCAGATATTAGCAAATTGTGGTCCACCTGGAATCTATCTGAGGATGCTGGGTGTCAACAGTAGAGAAGATGGAAGCTCTGGGAGGAATTGTTTGAGCAAGGTAGATTATTACCAATATCCTACAGATCTATGTGCTTTGTGTTCTGTTGTTCTAGCATATAATAAATGAGAGGGGTTTGAAAAGAGGATATTTGTTTATAGGTAGAATGAATAATCAAAAATTAACTGCACACCCTGGATAATTACTCCTACTCCCATAATTATGAAGGAAATCTAAGATTAATATTCCCTTCACATAAAATAGAGATGGAAAGAATGTGTTGGCGTAAATCTCGTGCATAAACCAACAGGAGTTCAACAGTCTTAAAAAGCAATTTAAAATAAAACACTTCTCAGCTTTTGATTTACATTATATAGGCAGCCTAACTATAAAGCTGGCAATTCTTTTATTACAAATGTAACTCTGCCATGGTTCACTGAAACATTTTTCTACTTCTAAACCTAAACCTCTTCTTAAAAACAAATTAAAATTTTGGTGTGCAATACTGTATTTGAAATCCTTTGCTTTAGAAGCAATATAATATCTTTCATTTCTCTTCAAATGCTGCGGACAGATAAATTTATGTTTATTACATTTCATTTAATCATTAATATAAGCGGTAGCAACCAAGAACCTCAATTTGGATTATCAGCAATTACCTGAGAAACTGTAGATGGGATAACAGAAATGAGGTTTTCCCTTTGTGACCCTTTTAAAATCAAAGTACCAGTGCTCACAGTCTGAGACTTGCCATTTCAAAAGACAACATAGACAATTAGTGTAAAATTACCCAAGTGCTGTACTTTTCGCCACCTCTTTTAAAATAAATTTTTAAGGCCGGGCATGGTGGTGCATGCCTGAAGGTGACAGCCTAGGAAGCCACGGCTGGAGCCAGGGATCGTGGTTTGAGTCCAGCGGGGGGGGGGGGGGGGGGATGTAGCAAGACCTAGTCCCAAAAAATAGCTGGGTGTGGTGGTGTGCATCTGTAATCCCAGCTACCTGGGAAGCTGAGGCTGGGGATTGCTTGAGTCTGTGGTACACCAGGCAACGTGAGCCTGCCGTTCCACAGGCAAAAATAGTCTCAAAAAAATAAAAGAAAAGAATAAATAAAAGAATAAATAAATAAATATTTATGACTAATATGGCACCATGGTTAAGAATGTGAATTTCAGTGTAGGTACAACTGGGTTGAATTCCTGACCCTGCTCCTTCCCAAAAGATTCAAGACTTAATCTCTTTAAACTGTTTCCTTTTTCCTAAAATAGAGATAATAATTAATAGTACTTACTTTATAGGAAATGTTTTAAGTACTGAAAGTTGCTGTTATCAATATATTTACAATTAAAACTAGAACAGAGTAAACATTCAAAAAGATATACATTATATTAATAATATTTTATTTTTTTATATTAAAGAATTTATTTGTATTAAATTTCACATCTTTGTAATCCCCGGGATTTTATTATTTATTATTATTGTTTATTATTCCTATGTCCTATAGATCAGTGAAACCATTTGGTTTCAGTCTTTTTCTTTCTGACTTGTTTCTGCTAATATGATTTCTTCTAAGTACATTCATGCTATCATAAAATCATCAGATTTGTCATTTTTAATTGATGAGTAATATTCCATTGTGTATATATACCATTTCTTTTTCATGCATTCATCTGTTTTGGAATATTTGGGTTGTTTCCATATCCTTGCAATTATAAATAGTGCTGCAGTAAACATCCCTTTGTACAAGCATTGAGGTCTCCTTTGGGTAGATTCCCAGAAGAGCAATTGCTGGGTCAAATGGTAGTTCCATTTTCATTAGTTTGAGGGTCCTCCATACAGCTTTAAACAATACATAAATACATAATTTTCTTGTCTCCAGAAATGGTCACAGAAAAACAAAATTATATTGATTCAATTGTCCACCAAAAGGTTACCTATAAATTGACCCTTCAAATTTTAATCTTTAACCTTTTGTCATACTATCTGTATGTGTACATATAGTAAATCTATATGTGTATAGATTTACTTTTGGAGGCAGTAGTGGTGATTATCTGTACATTATCACATGTGAAGTATACTGTCTTATCATTGGACTACTTTATTCCTCCAGAAATAAAATGCATATTTATGATCCTCTGCATACTGGCTTTACTTTCCACAACAAAATAGTTAAATGAGAAAAATTTTTACTGTCCCCATTGCAATAAATGGTCCTAAAACAGTCATAGATGTTCATCAAATTTTTCCTCTAATGAACATTCTGCATCCCCCTTGCCTCTGGCTCACACTTATATTGGTATTTTTTTTCCCCATGGGACTTGAAGTAATTAGTTTTTACCAAGTGGCTGGTTAGTCTTATTAGCAGATTGTACCATGTCTGGGATTCTATGTTGGTCTATACTGCATATCAGATTATCAAAAAGGATTGTTAGCAGTTAGGCCTGCATATAGTATCATTTCCACCATCAGGATACTTTGTCCTAAGACCCATTTTGCAAGTGCCAGCATGATTAATAACGGACACTGACTGACACTTTCTGGTTGACTTATTCTGTCCAGAGGATATCCAACATCTTCTCTCTAGTGGGTACTTTCTAGTGGGCAGTGATGCAACACCGAGAGACCTATACACTAAGTGCCTATTCCAACAGGTTCCCTATCTTTAAACATTCTATTCCCTTCATCAATATTCTACCAACATTATTCTGGCATTTTGACCTTACTTGTAGGCCACTGGTGTCTCTAAGCTTCAAGTAGCCATTACAAGATGTTATAAGGATTCTGAGTATTGGGTGTCAGCAGATTTTTTATTTATTTCTCCCCTGTCTTGACTTATAGTATACATTACTCAGGGCAACATTCTAAGATCACCTCACAAATGACCCCTAATTTTTTGCCATTGAATATTACAAAGATTCTTAGGACTTTTTTTTTTTTTTAACGTAAGCCATACTGAAGACGAACTATTCCCATTTAGACCACAACAAAACTTGTTATTAGTTATTGATCTACAATTGCTGTAGGGGAGGTAAGTTTTGAGCTTGTAAGAGCAAATGTATTTTGTCAGGCATTGACCTCACAGAAAACTCAGACATGTTCTCCCAGCAAGGGAAGTAATGCTTTCCTCTGGCAACAATGTGTGTGTGTGGGGGGGGTGGTAGGGGGTAGGGGTTGAAATTTCTCAAGCACCTTTAACCACTAACTGTCACACTGTGACCTTGATTTCTCATTTCTGAAAGGCTCTGACTTTGTCCTACATGGAAAGTTGGGGCTGCAAATTTTGTTTTCAATTATCTCTTTCATATGATCAAATGATAGACCTAATTGTCAGCACTTTCTTCTCTTCCACTGCAGAAGAAAAGCTCAAATGCTGTCATCAATATTTTCTGCTTTTACAACTCTGATTTGATAGCTGTCTGACCCAAGGTTGTCATTCTCTTTCTTCAAGATTTTTATATCAGTTATAAAATGTCAATCTGCTCCACAATTCTTATATTTAGCCTCATATCCTTTAAGTTCTAGAGGCTTGGCTTTTAAACTTTGCATTACAGTAGAATCACTTGGATAGCTTTTCAAAGCACAGATTTTGTAAGCTTACCCCTGGGTTTGTGATTCAGTGAGTATGGGAATGGGTACAATAATTAGCATTTTTACCAAGTTGTTACATGATATTAATACAGGAACCATAGTTCTGGAAAGAATTTGCTAGAGCTAGTATAAGCCACAGATAGTTATACTTTTATTTTATCACAATCAATAATCAATGAGACTCTCTGTAATTATATGCTATATCATGTGTAGATTAGGACAGTCTATTTTCCACCTGAAGTAGGATTCTTATTTCTGTATGATCGACAAACAACTCAACTCTAATTCTCATCCTGAGAATTAGATTTCTCATATACCTACTGTAAAATTTTTAGTTTGGATTTCCTCAATGGCAGATCATAAGACAATGATTTGGGTGCAAGAGTTTATCTGGGAGATATCTAAGTTGAGGTTCAGTTTGAACAGAAAGATAACACAGTAATTTAAATACAGAGTATATTAAAAGTATTAACTATAAATGACATTAGAGTAACAGAAATTTGCCACTAAGCAGTAAAGAGAACTCCAGATATAGCAAGAACAGATGTAAGAATTGATTACTGTCCCTGAGACTGAGACTGAATGCAAAAGAAAGGTCTTCTGGTAGAAGGTGCAAACACACACACACACACACACACACACACACACACATGCATCACACACTTCCCCTGTAGGCTGCAATCTAGGCCACACTTCCCCTGTAGACTGCAATCTAGGCCTTACCAAAGAAGAGTGGCTCTGACTCCATGAGCTCACTGAACTATAAGGACACCTATGGTAGCCTAAGATGGGTCATCTGTAGGAAGATGGGCCAGAGCCACTTTGCCATGAAGCTCTTATAGGAAAGTCATCCATTAGTAGCACTGTACTGGGGGCATATAGCTGCAAAACTATGTCAAGGGCATGTCAAGAGAAACCATTCATGGGGAGTTGAAGACAAGGTGCTGCTGTAACCTGCTGGAGGAACAGGTTGAAACCAAGAAAATCAGTCCTTCCTCCTCAATGTGTTTCTCTAGCACCCTTTGCTGAAATAGTTTAACATTGTGTCAACTGGCAAAGGCAATCTCCTACTGGGCCCATCTCCATTATCACAGAATAGGAAATAAAGGGGTAGGTTTAGAACTGAGAGGCAATAAATGACACAGAAAACAAAGTATGGCAGTGAGGAGGTTAGACAGGAAAAAGGAAATTCATAAAAACTTCCTTTAAGAGCTGGTTATTCTTCTGGGAAATGAGTTCATTCCCCTGGGATCATCTGATTGAATTTCAGGAATACATCAGACCATTCCACCATAAGAAGAGAAGAAACTGGGTTCTTTTCCACAAATTTCCATTCTTCATTAGTTGAAGAGGTCCCTAGAGCTACTTCTTAGTCTGTACATTGGTCCACCTGTTCAAGTAAAGGTCAGATATGTGACTTGAGAATGGTAAAGGTAAAGGAAGAGAAGTAAAGGAAGCGGTAAATACCCATGGTGCTTTGTGAGGTCAATACTCAAACAGGTTAATGAGATAAAAGCAGGCATAGCATTAGTAGCATTCACTGCACCGTCTTAAAATCATAATAAACCAGGTTGTAATTAATTCAAAACCAGAATAAAGTAAAAAGTAAATAAATATATCAGAATTTATGTTAAATAGAACTTCCCATGGTGTGTATAAATCCTACAAGTTAAGTCTAACCTTTATGAATTTCTGATAGTGATAATGATTGTTAGCAGTTACTGAATACGTGTTATGTTCTAGGCCTGTACCTCATCTTTTGCTCTCGGTAAAAGAAAAAAGTTAGATACTACTATTATTCTGCAGAAGGGACCCTTGATTAAGAAAATCTGAATAAGTTAACTAAATCCCTAAAGACAGTAATTGCTGAAGCTAATAATTAACCTTTGGTCTTTAAATTCCTAATCTCACACTCATAGCCAGTGGATTATGTTACATTGTGTCTGATTTGGAGATTGTAATCACTCAGAATATGTCAATCAAAAATAATGATGGTCAAAATGAGAACTCTGGAATTCAGTCATCTCAAAAATTTGAGACACTCATGGATATTATAAATGCCAGATTTATCTTCTTGCTTCTCATCTTTTCAAATTCAAATCATTCTGTATTTTGTCAACTTCTCTGTATGTTCTAAATTCTTGCTTCTTTTTATCAACTCTGATATAATCGACTATTTCAATTTGACTTTGTTAATCTATTCCAAACCAAAATACTTCTTTTCTCTCCTAAATTCTCTAGCTCCTGTTTACTATAGAAAATAACATATTTCTTTTTATTATTTTGCTATTTTTAAGTTCAGGTATCTTCTAATGCATAATGATACATTCATTGCAGTTAGAAATTACATATTATGCATCATTCATATTTGTTACTATACCTAAATTTGAGCCCACAAAAATTCAGTCAGGACTATTTGAAGAAGCATTATTAAAGGTAGAAATAGCAACAACAAAATATGAACTTTTTTCTTAAAGAAAGAATTAGCAAAAACATTCCATTATCTACTTTCCAAGCATTTCATTTAATCAAAGTTCTACTATACTGTGCTCCTTCCTTTGTTTCTGAATAATTCAAACCCTCCAAAACAGATTAAATAAGCAGAGAAAGTGCTTTCCTTAATTTTATTTTCCCTCTTAAATTCAACCAGCGTTAAACAGAGAGATGTTCCAGTCTCCCAGTCAGAATTAATTTTTCCTTCTTCACAAAAAACTCATCTAACCTTTAGTGTGTAATTGCTCAATGAACCCCACACAGCATAGATTATCTTCTGTAATAATCATGTGTAAAATTACTCCTGATATTCACTAAATAGTAAGTTTCTGGAGTTTAAGAATCCTATGATTTTAATAATCTACAAACATACATAGCAGAAGGACTTCTGGGTATTCAATTATATAATGGATCTAGTTTGATTAGTATTGGCATCAGGAAATACACCTAACTGGATAATAGTAACCTTGTGCAGCGAACAAAGCCATAGGTGTTTTCACCTATTTTCCTATCATTTCCTCTTATTCATGTGCAATACAAGTACTTATAAGATTTCTGTTTTACAAGTGGGGGGACTGAGTCTCAAGGAATTTGAAGGGAAAAGAATAACATTTTGAATGTTCCAAATATACATTGTGTCCTCTACCATATGCTTTATATAACCGTTACATTTTATACTAATTAGCCAGGATATTGATGCTCATAATTATCTTGTAATTGAATATTATATTTTCATCAGATAAATTAAATGAGGTTTGGGAGTTCAAGTGCCTTATCCAAAATGAGACAGTGCACCTAGAGTTGAAACTCAGTTTGCTTGCTAGTTTTCAGCTTCTGGAATCACTCTTACTTTGTGGTTCCATACCATTATATCTACATAGAGAAATTGGAAGCAAGATTCCTGATCACAAAAAGTGTGCAATTTATTTATTAGCTAATTTGGAATACTAAAGGAATTAGAAAAAGACAACTCAAGAGCTTGTCTTTATTTTGATGAAACTCTTACCCCAAAGTTCATATGATTTTAAATGTACTGGGTTTTGCCGTGTATAGTGGTTGCCCAAAGAGCTAATTTAAAAGGTAGTTTCCTAAGCTGCATCCTCTGGAGTTCTACCCCCCTCCCAGTTGGTAATGATGCAAGGTTACCTCTCCAGGAAGTTGTGGAAAGCCTCTTTCAAAAAGAATTGACATGACCAACATTGAGCTCTGAACTACAATGCACAGTCAGAACAAAGATCATGAGTAGGTAAATTTCCTCCCATCTTCCCCCAGAAACAATTATAAAACAAGCAGAAAGAATAGTGCTTTAAAGAAAACCAGACCAAAAAATCAAACAAAGGAAAAGAAATCATACAGGCATTTCTTTTCCGTGTGCAAAATCAGACCCAAGTCAGCCTGCAGCCCTCAGCAATGTAGTGAGCACCGCAAGGACTTCCTCGAACATCACCCTGGGGAAGCATGTGTGAGTACACAGCGAGCATCTCTTCAGATCCCCACTGAGATGCTCTCCTTAATTAAAGAAAAATAAAGGGGAGAGAGAGCTGGGCGGAGAGATAGAGAAGGAGGGATAGAGGCAGGCTTGAACGAAGGAGAAGGAAGTCAGAGCGGGTACAGAAGAAAATGTGATGGTGAGAGCACAAGAAATTACAATAACTGAAAAAACAAGAATAGATTTAGAGTAAAGGGGAACAATAGTATATTCCACTATTCTAATCTTGAGAGCCAGAGAGGGCAATTCTACTGCATGCTTTATTAAACTGACTTCTCCATTTCTCCCCAGGCTGGACTGCACAGAGGAAATTCATTAGCTCCATTTAAATGCACACCCCAGAGCCCACCTCAGTTTCCAGCTGAGCACAACACATTTCACATTGGATAAACCACTACGACTCAGGAGAATGAATTTTTTTTTAACTTAAATCAACCTTCATGGAACAGTTTGTATTCTTATGATTTTTTCATTATAAGTGAAGAACTGCTTTATAGACAAGGACTAGGGAAAGTCATTATACTAAATAATTCATAGTAGAGAATTTTGTTGTAATGAGATCAACAAGGCACCAATGCTCCAGGCCATTGGCCTGGGCTTAGAAATAATTTTATTATTGAAAACTTTTTTCCCGTATTGGTTCTTGTTAAAATGGAATTTAACTGTGCAAATAAACTTACATACATTTACGACTTACCAACGAACACTAGTAACCCATACTCAAAACTTTAGATTCATTCTAAACTGCTCATGTGTTACCTCCATACCCTAAATACCAAGTTCTTTTTTCTAATGGTTTTATTCTTACTCTTCTTGAATGCCCCAACACTGTCCTTTCAGGCTCAACCTCTGATTGTCCCTTGAATGTTGGTCTTTTCTCTAAAAACTTACTGCAGACATCAAAGGTTAAATTATTCATTTTCATTGCTTTAATTACCACTTAAAGCTTGATAACTTTTGAAATTTACCATGTGATTCTCTTAAACTTCCCTTAAATATTATTGATTACCTATGGGCTATTTTAGATGAACGTGGCACTTATTAATAATACAAATTAAAGTGTATCTTACAGATTCATGGGAAGTTCAGCCTCTGAACTGAATTACCCAAGCCAAACTTCCCATACATCCCCAAAGTACATTTTCATCTCCCATTTAATCTTTCATTCAGAGAATGGTATCACATTTATGCAATTTGTCAGTTGGCTGCTCCTCACTCCCTCATTCCTCATTCAATTTGCTAACAATGGAGACATTTTGTTGAAGGAGGAGATCATTGCCTCTTCAACTCCAAAAACCAGGGGACCAGAGAGGAGACAGCAACACTAATCATTAACTTAGTTGGAGTGAATTTCTTCAGATGCTACCATCATCAAAAATGAAAGGTGTAGAAAATATTTCTTTATTCCCATAAAAGTTTTCTTAAACTTTTATGAGGAACCCTAAGAGATTTTTCAGAAAAGTTTGTAGAGATATTTTGGGAAGATCAATATCTAATAATGATGTCTATATGGGTTCATATCATCATATAAACTTATTTAAATGAAGTGGGACATTATTCTTGAGATACAAACTAGATAAATGAATGATACTGTTATCATAAATACATACCTTTTATTCTAAGAACAAAGGCATGTAGGCTGTGGAAATGAGAAAATTCCAAAAATGATAGTAAATATGATTTATGTATCTATTCAAATTAGTTGATTTGATTTTAAGGAGGCTCTGTATTATTTTGAATAACTGAATTCACATTGGGGAATTATAATAGTTGAATTTTTGTCATAGTAATATATAGGGATGGGTTATGAAAAAAATTGTTGATAGATCAGGATGTTTGTGTGTGTAATTTATTTTCAAAAATATGTGAAAATTCAGTCTAGCTAGTTGTCCAGTAACATTCTAGGAGTAAAGAAAGATCTGAATGTAGCAGTGAAGATCTACTGGGATGCCAACAGGAGGGAAAAATACATGGTGGCCATCTCTTGGGCTGTATATGAACTAGTCAAATATGTAAAATGAAGTACACGGACTTAACAGTGCAGGGAAGTGGGTTGCTGAGTATCCAGACTGTCAGCTGTCTTCCTAATTACATGCAGAACAGTGACTTCATCATCACCTATATTAGCGTCTGCATCATCAGAGTCCAGGAAAAGAATTCAATGTACCCAGGTAGACTGAGGAATGCTACAGAGAAGATACTGTTTTTACCAGGTCTCCAAAATTAGACTATTCCTTATTATCGTTCTCACAAGAAGGGTATTAATATTTAAAAAGAAACATTAACCCTCATTTTGACTGTTTAGACCTGAAAATTGAGGCATTACTGAGCTCATTCTACAATGATGTTGGGAGGGGGCTCTTGCACAGGTGAACTACAGGGTGCCATAATCACTCACCAACCAAGCTTCAGTCACCATGTTTCAAACTTGCAAGTGAAGATGTGGTAGTGTGTATGTGTGTGTGTGTGTGTGTGTGTGTGTGTGTGCATGTGTGTGTTCTAGTGGAGTTTATGAGTCATTTGATTCCAATCAAAGCAATCCAAATCACATTGATGTTACCTGCTGGAGAGGAACTATTCATTGGTTCTCCACAAGGGATCATAGAAATGTAACCTCCCTGATAGTTTTTGCAACAAGAATTCATCTCAGCCAAATTTTATTATGCACTTTCTCTTTGCTGTTTTTTTGTATGTTTGTTTGTTTGTTTGTTTGTTTGTTTGTTTATGAGACTAGGTCTCGCTATTTTTGCCCGTGGAACCCCAGGCTCATGTTGCCCGGGGTACCACAGACTCAAGCAATCCCCAGCCTCAGCTTCCCAGGTGCACGCCACCATGCCCATTTTTTGGGACTAGGTCTTGCTGTGTTGCCCTGATCAAGACTTGAACCGCGATCCTTAGCCCCAGCTGCTTCATAGACTGAAGCTTACAGGCACAAGCCACCGCACCCGGTCTCTCTTTGTTATTCTGATTCCTAGCTCCACAAAGGACATTCCTAGTCATCACTCTCAGGTCCTTACCAACATCTTAAAGACTTTCTCTGCCTAATATACGTACACAGTCTAACAGATATGGGAAAGTATTCTGTCTAAAGTCTTTTTTTTTCTGTTTTTTTTTCCATTACACAATCAACAGCTATCAAACACTGTGAAATAACCAATATGCTTTTTACCTTTACATCTTTAGATTTTTCAAAGTAGAAAATCACTTCTACAATTTTGGCCCCGGAGACCAGAGAGCTGGCAGTGTTGCAGATGACAACATTTCTTGGCTGTGACAGCCACATCTGACTGCCTGCATTTCTCCTTTTTCTGCACTTAATGGGAACCTTGAAACCATAGTCAAAATACAATAAATGCTGGTCTTAGTCCTCCCTCTTTCCCCATTGATACTTTTCCTGAATATAATATATTTGTTTCTATTTCTTCTTTTATTCCTTTTCCTTTTTTCTTTTGTGATTACCTGGAGAATTATTTCTCCCAGTTCCAGAAGAACAGCTGCTGCTATAAAAGTCAACTAAATTTTATCCTTGTGACAAGGAATCTAATGCTGTCATAAAGATAACTTCAGCATTCTTTGGCTCCCTTAGGTGCAGAAGAAAGGAATGCACCTAAGAGCACATACTTGCAAACAGCCCAAATGCTGCCAAAAAAGCAGAGCTGCCTACTGGTCAACTCAGGCCCTGGCCCATTTCCAAGGAAAGCAGGCAGTCCTGGAGGAGATTTAAAACTATTAAAGACTTTGGCCAATGCATTTTTTTCCAATGAAATTGGAATAGTAGGGTCTAGTTGATACCACCATTACATTTCAAGGTTTATTTTCTTTCTCAAAACTTAATGAAATTCTAACAATCACATAGCAATTTAGCAACTGGTAAGTGATATAATTTCTGCAGGTCACTTGGGAATGCATGTGTTTACATAAATTAACACAGAAGCAAAGTAAATCATTTCATGTAATGTTTGCAAGCCATCACTTCACTTTGTCAATGTAGATTTGATACATGTTATAGTAAGAAATATTAAAATGCTAATAGTAGTCCACCCTCTCCCCTATTAAATTCTTCATCATTACTTATGATTGGCCACAGTCTGAGAACCAGGAGGCTTAATAATATTCTCAAATCCCAAAATAAAATATTCCAATGGTGGGAAATACTATTACTTCCAGATTAAGGTTCATGCTCAGAATTAAGCTGTTGCCAGAACAGACTTGACTCAATGTCCCAGCTCAAACAAGTCTTCTGAATCCCCAACCATGTCTCCTCCATGTTACTTGCTTTTGCAACTGGGTTCCATTCATACTTAATTTCTTACAAATGGCCTAATAATCATGTTTCCTTTTTAAACAGAATTGTGGATATTTTTTATTGATCTGAAATCTCATATGTTTTGGGGGATCTGCATTCCATAATTCTTGAGGAAAGATAGGTCCTCTATGGGCAATGACACAGAAGAAAGGGCTAATTTCCATTTGAAAAAAGTAGAACAAAAGCTATGAGAGCTCTCATAAGATTCAATTTCATCCTATCTGGCATAATCTGCCAGGACATTTGAAATCAATGTTCACTGAGGTAGAAACTGTTCAGAATTCATGTAGGTAGCAGAAATGCAGCAATCTCTGTACAGTGATGGTGGCAACCACAATGCAGCTCCTTTATTTCTGCCCATTTGCAGAGCATGGTGCTCCAGGATTAGTTGACTTCAGTTGATCCTACAATTATAATCCTTTAGTTCCCTACCAGCAAGATAACAACCAGGATTTTCTTGGTCTTTGCAACCCTGATTCCAAATCCAGTTGGTAAACCCAATCATCCTCCAGCCAGCTTCACAGCTGATTAAATTTCTGAATATCACTCAATCCAGTAGCCTTCCCACCTAGTGACTACTAGCTTTTAAATTTTATCACTGAACTATCTTATTCACATTTAATGCAACTTGAATTTGATTTAATATATGTATCTTCTTCTTATTCTGTATTCAGTTCTTCCTGGAAGCACCTACAGATGGATCATCTCTTCTAGAATTGGTCCTATCAGAGTGAGAGTGAACCAGTTTCTCTGAGTCTGAGCCTACCCTGTGGAATAAGATAATATCCGAGCCCTAACTCAGGACACCACTTACACCATTTTCACAGAATTGACATGTACGGTAGTGTTGAGATAAATATAGAAGATAAAGGAATGAAGAGTTATGTTGCTTTGAAAGTATAGGAATGGATTTTCAGAATCTTTGAAGATCAATTGATTTTTATGATTAGTGTGGTTTAGGAGTGGTAGAAATATTTACAGATCTTCCCATAAGAAAACTTCCTAAAATTCCCTCTGAAGTCTTTTCCTTGCCACAATTGCCTTCTTACTTTGTTCCATCTAACTTACTAGACAGACTTCCTCTGCCTAATTATATACTCCCAGTCATGAATCTATACTTCATAAGCAATACCCTCTTCAGGGTTCTCTCTGCCTGTTTGGTCCACACATCCCCTACTATAGCAAATTGACCTTGAGTGATCTTTTCCACTTGCTTCCATTCATCTGTTAGTTTTTACTAAGAGTAACACTTGGGTTCATTCAGGGAACAAATGTTCACTGGCCACCTCTTATAGTTAGGCATATATTCATTACATGTAGAAATTAAATAGAAGTCATATGAAAGATATTTTTTTAAATCTATTGTTCTGTCTGAGTAGATTTAAATTTAAAAATATTTTGTTTACTTGAGTGTAATAATGTATGATTGCTATTCTATTATATTTTCATCATTATAATATTAAGGATCTTGTAATAAAGGATTTTGACAACATCTCAACGTAGGACAAGTTTCCTGCATTTGGGACTTGCTTAATTCCTCCCCTCTATAATTTAATTGGAAGTTTATATTATTTATATCTTTGAATAGAATATTGTTGTTTATATGTGAAGATTGACAAAGTTTTGTGTTCATTGTTAGTGAACTAATTTTAAATAAACTCAGTATATTAATGAACTAATTTTAAATAAATTCAAATAAACAAAATATTTTTACATTTAAATCTACTCAGACAGAACAATCTGGCCCCAGAAAATAAATAAAGGTTGCTGAAAGAAGAGAGAGATATTCAGTGACTGACACACACCAGTGGTTCTGCACCCGAAAGTAATAAAAAAATTGTAATCAACAAAATAATGACACACTCCAAAATTTATCAACATCCATGTGTAAAGTAGGAGGTTAAATCATCTCAGTGTTATTTAAAGCCTTCATTCCTATCTGGGCACCTAAGAAAGATCATTTAACAAACTCAGTTAACAGACTAAGGAAAAGTTTGCTGTCTAATCTAGATGGAGCTAAACCTGTGGAGTGGGATCCTATGAGCATTTAGAAGAACGAATTGGAATCACTAGAGTGCAGGAAATGTCAAAAAAGAAGTAACTCTTATTTTATGCCTAAAGTGCTTGGAGAGCAGTTAAAGGTGTCTTGTGTCTGCCTGGGCTGTTTGTTCTGACTAAATGCTTTGGATTTGCCTATGCAAAAATATGTAGGAAACATATGGGTATTTTGTTCTAGAAATATAAGGTTGTACAAGGCTTTAAATAGGCTTAAAAAAAGGTCAATTTTGAAGACTTGATGATGGATGTGAGAAAGCTGAGTTGGGAAGAGGTTGAAAGGGAAATTCAAGAGAATCATAATTTGTTACTCAGCTTGTAATTAATAAATGTCAAAAATGGCGCCACTATCTGTGCAGTAAATGTTGCAGGGAATGTTATTGAATGAGTATATGGCAGGAATTATTTAGGGAAGAAAATATATCCCACCCTACTCTTGGAGAGAAGGAATGATACAGAGTAAGCAAAGTAGTTTAAAACTTGGTAATTACTCAGTCAAGTGATACCTAGCATTCACTGAAATGAAGGGAATAGTGTAACTTGGTAATTGTGCTCTGCTAAAGAATTTTTACAAATGGAAAAAATAGCAAATAGGTTTTGAATGACCATGTGAAATTCTTGAAGAAATCATATGAGTCTTACCATAAGCAAACATTCCCAAAAACCAATATCCAACTTGACAGTTTAATATGAGATTATTTCTCCTACTTGCGACAGAATGATAAAGAGTTAGGAGAATAAATTAGCTTAATAAGTAAGCATCTTAAACTACATATATATCTCTAAGGTAATTTCTTTCTCTTAAACCTCCTTTTGTTGTAACAAAGTTCTTCTATGTTATTAGTGGAATTTTATATATATTTGACAAATTTTCCCAAATATTAAGGTGTTTATATTAAGATCATATCCCAAATTTAGTATTAAATGACTAATATTATTTAACATCTCTTCAGTCCAATTTATTATCTATAAAAATTGGAAATAGAGACTCTGCCTCATAGTATTAAATGAGAAAAATCTGTGTAAAGAATATTGAATGTGTCTGATGCTTAGATAAGAGCTCAATAAAATCTCAGTTATTCTTGTAAAACTTATCAAGATTATTATCATCATAATTATTTGACTAGAAAGACCGAACACAACCATGTAAACATATGTTTCTCATTTTATTTCATTATAAGACTTGAAAAGTATGGAGTGTGGGGAGTGATGAGCATAGGCAAATAGCTTTGACATATTTGCCTTTTGTAGAATGTGTGATATAAATTTAAGATGATAGTCAATGATTTATGGTCACACACACACACATACACACACACACACACATATATATATATAAGATACTCAATTAGCTTAAGTCATAGAATTTGGCACATAAGGAACAATAAAAGAAAGGAAGGAAAGCAGGAAGAGAATAAAGAGTGTGGGAGGGAGAAAAAAGAGAGAGGAAGAGAAGGAGGAAGTAGGAGGAAAGGAGGACAGAAGGATGAGGAAGATTATACTACTATGTTTAAGTTGCTGGAGGAAGTTAAGAAAATACAACTGATTATTAACAGGTTGAAAACTGAGACATTTGGATTCATCTTAACTTATAAATTGACATTTACTATGTGCTGAATGTTGGTGCCTGCTTAAAATTCACTTTGAAATCTTAACTCAAAGGTAATAGCATTATCTGGTGGGGTCTTCGTAAATCAGTTGCACCATATGGATGGCTGTTGTGAACGCAATAGAATTCTTATCATAGTACCTCCCTAAAGCTCCCTAGCCCCTTCTCCATGTGAGAATACCTCAGGGAGTCTTCCAACTGGAAAAGACTCCTCACCAGATCATGCTGGTTCTCTGATCTCAAAACTTTCAGCCTCCAGAACTGTGAGAAATATATTTCTGTTGTTTATAAACTACTGAGTGTGTGGTATTTTGTTAGAACAGCCTGAACAGACTAAGATATCATTTCTTTGAAAAGCAGGAGCTACATGGAGCTCACACACTATTATTTGTTCCTTCAGTATTTGCTTTGTTCACAATGTGAACAGCCTCTTCTGCTTTCCAAGTTTCCTCCCAGACAGGCTAGCAGCTGGTGAGGAAGAAGTGGGTGGAGCAAAGAGCACTTCAAAGTATTTGTTCCAGGAGACAGCTGCAGGGCCACAGAGTTTTATAGGGTCCTCACCTCATAAAAGTCAAGAAAAAAAAAAAAAAAAAGAAAAGATAAATGTGAATTTCATGTTTTAGAGGACAAAAAAAATACTGGAGTCAAAGAAAGTCAAGTTTGAGTGGCAATAGAGTAATAACAGAATAAGCAAAAAAAGATGCGGTTTGCAATTGAGCACTCCACAGCAAATTGGTTTGTCTTGTTGAGAAAAGGAGAATAAACACTATGTGAATGAAGTCAGAGAATCACTAATTTAACCTTCATCACTTCAAGTATTCTTTATGCACTGATAAACAAATTGGTTTTAGTTAAAGTAAAAATTACAATAATTTCTTCGGGGGGGGGGGGTGGACACAATAAAACACAGAAATCCATCTGATCCCAACAGCTGTATCAACAGTAAGAAAGCAACATCTTAAACATTTTCCAGCAAATGTTCAGAATTTTTTAAAAACATTTACCCAGAAACCTTGTGTAATTGCCTAATGTTGATCCACAATGATTGCCAGACAGAGTTCAGGAACCCATGTGAGGAAGAGTTTCCCTTTTGAGCACTAAGCCAACTCAAATAGGGTTTAGAGTGACATATTCTAGAACCATGTTCAGAAACTATTACACGAGCACCTACCACATGCTAAGTGCCAGATAAGGAGAGAACAGTCAACCCCACAATTCATATGAATATGATAGATAGCTGTAAGATCATCTAACATGATCTATGAAATCTGAGTGTCATTGTCTCAATTTCCATGATACTATAGAGTCCAAAGTAGTTGTCAGGATCCTAACTTGGTTATTAAGCATAGCTTTATTTAGGAAGGCATGGGCTTTCCCTTTGTTCTCCCTGTAGAATAAAGACTGCTCAGTTGTGAATTTTAGAATGTATTGGTAGCATACCATCTATGCTTTATCACATTTAAAATGTTCTTGATTGTAAGATGCAGATGACTGAAATTTCTCCTATAAGCAGGGTGAGGGAGGAGACAAAGGCAATGGGAGAGGAGAGAAAGAATAGAGGAAGAGAGAGAAAATGACTCAAATGTAACAGCTGATTTCTGAAAACAAAAACATTCTAAACCATCACTAGCAAGGTAATTAAGAATTAAATCCAACATACAGAAAAGGACAGTTAAAGAGATCTGTACTCACCAATGTCAGTGGATGGAGAGAAAGAGAGAATACTATGCCTTGTGAAATTGAATTACAATCTACCATTTTTACAGGTGTGCAGTCTGAGTTCATAGGCTGGTGGGGTCCAAACATTCTCAACAGAAAATTGAATCCTAAGTGGCCTTCGTATGACAGTGTCCTTAGGTGACTTGCAAGAACAAACACAAAAGTTCCTTGGCCGAAGGAAGAAGGATCATTCAATCTAGGGCAAATAGATTTTGAGGTATCCTATGGAATAGGCATCCTGACTCAGCTACTTGCAAATGTAAATAGGTGCATCTTAGCCTGAGGAAATCAGACAGCATGTGCACACTTCTGTTTGGTCAAGCATGGTGCTTTTTTTAATGCTCACTGAGTTCTGCAAAGGCCACATGGATATTTGTGGCTTTGTTGGACTCAATTTAGGGAGTTTCTTTGTCCCTTGGGCTATCTGACTTTGGCTATCCCAGATCTTTGACATCTCTGTTATCCTTCACAGTGTCCTACTCTTTGCTCATCTTTGGTTTTACAGTAATTTTCTGAGTTTTCACTTTTTCATGAATTAAGTCATTCATCTATTCTTACTCAGATCACTCTCAGAACTTCATGAGAGAGATGGATTCTTATCTTCACGGAGTTCAATGATCTATCTAGAGATTTTCAACCTTCAGTAAATGTCAATTTTACCTGTCATATCCATGAAGAATGAAGGTGATTGTGTCCCTCTTTGGGGGACTGATATAAAAGTTGGGGTTTGTTCCATAGTAACTCTGTTTTCAACATATGAGAGGGGAGTCTGGTGTGTATGACAGTACATGCCAGTCCACCGTTCTGTGTTCCTATCTCACCTCCCAAATACCAGAGTTAATTGTGATTTATTTATGCAAATCACTGCTACTCAAAGTCCTGTTTCTAAAGAGACAATTAAAACATGTCTATGACAGCTCATTAAGGTAGTTTGACCCAAACAAAGAGAATCAAATTATTTTATAATTAGCTGGATTTACTCAACATAATGGGCTCAGTCCTGTAATTTCTTACTGTACAGTTTGCACCAGTAGTAATTGAATTACCTGAAAAAAATGTCCCAAATTTTCCACCCCAAAGAATCCAACTCCATAACACAGGCTATGCTTTCTGAGGTTCTTCTTATGTGGTGAATTCTCTATAAACATTTGTTGAAGTGAATGAGTTGGGGTCCCTAGAAGATACTTAAGTTCCTTCTGAATGACCAGGGAAAAGTTATACTAGAAAATAAGGAAACAGAGGAATAGTCAGTTCAACATGTAAGCATTAAAAATATTCTGAGCTCACCTTCCCACAAGCACATAAAATGCACTGCTCTTTATGGAAAAAAAAGATTTGATAATAAGGTGAGCATCTCCACAACAAGGGATTAAAGAAACACACCAAAACTGGTTGAAGAAGCAAAAAAAAACTACTTCACTAAGGATCTCAACTCCTAGGAAGTTAACAACTGTTTGAGGCATTTTACCAGTACAGAGCTTCTCCTTCAGGAGTGAGGTATTCATACCCCAACCCTAGGGAGACCCAATACCCTCCCTCCAAAAAATATCTAGCTTTCAAAATTAATAAGGCTTGCAGCCAGGAGACATAAATGGCACTAAGAAACAGAATGCCTTCTCTTAATGGCAGGCACCCAGACTCACTTCAGGGAACTGGTAAAAAGCAGCAATTTGTCTGAGGTGAGTGGGAGTTAGGGGGAAGTAAAGGTCTATGGGAAACTTCTTCAGGGTAGAGGTGCTGACAGGCATCATTTCCCCATGTTCACCATACCTTACTTGACCCAGACTTGACTGGCACCATTTTCCCACAACCCATACCTTACAGGCACTCACTGATTGAAAACACCTATGAGCAAGACTGCTAGGGCACTGCTCAAATCCTACCAGGTTGGCTATGCTCCGTGCACCTGCTTGCTACCACTGAATCCAGAGGAGTTCCCAGGGGATGTAAGCCAATTAATGCCATTTTTTGTGCTGTCCTTTGCCCTCCTTACAGCTCATCCATACCACCCAGAAAGGACATTAGCACTTACCTGTTCTACACAAGGAAACACTGTTATATCACTGGCTTTTCAGGTTAGCAGCATTTATGACTGGAAACATGGCCCACATACCTACTTTAAAAGCTGGTATCTGATATCTACAGATATCAAATATATATGCAAAAGAGAAAGAATGTTTTATTCACTCATGAAAAAGAAAAAAAATCTTGCTATTTGTGGCAGACATGGATGGAACTAAATGTCAATTAGGCTACCTAAAGTAAGTCATATGGATGCAAATATCATATGATTTTACTTATATGAAGCATCTAAAAAAGAAAGCCAACACACTAAACTAAAATAATAGAAACAAAAAATAAATTAGTAGTTACCAGAGGCAGGTGGGTAAGATAGATGAAGAGAATAATAATAACAACAAAACAATATCATTCAGTTACCAAAAAAAGTAGTCCAGGAGATTTAATGTATGGTACAGGGACTATAATCAGTATTTGGAAGTTGGCTAAGAATCCATACTAAATAAACTTTTTTTGTGATGTATACTAGTGTTGAATCATGCATTAAACACCAGAAATCAAAAAATGTTGTATGTCAGTTATAATTTAATTTTGAAAAAGAAGAACCAACCAAACAATCAAAAAGAAATGAGATATTCTGTTAATAGCAGAGAATTCTGGTTCTATATGATAAGTTGTATTCTTATTCCCTGGAGACACATGACTAATTACTATTGTGTATAGAAAAATCAGAAGGTCCCTTTTCATAATCATGTCAGGCATCAGACACTTTTTTTATTTTGCTTGGAATAAGCATATTTGTAACCATGTCATGTTAAACACCCTGATTGTATTTCAGCTTGATAATTGAAGTAGAAAGAGAAGAATGAGCAAAGGTTCAGAGTTCTAGTTCCAACTCTGTCATATAAAAATCTCTCTAAGCCAGGCTTTAGTGAATACACCTATAAAATGATGAGATTAATTGACATGCAGTGTAAACTCTCAGGTTCACTCTAAAATTCCTATAAATGGACATGTGATAAGAATAAAATGCAGGGTAGAGCTGTCATTAATAATAGCATCATTAGGATGAAGGAACAAACTGTTTAATTTGCTTATTTCAATGATAGAGATCAAAACGTGATTGGGAGCATATAACCACCTGGACACACATTGAATATATATGTGCCACTTCATTCAATTAATACTTTCTATAGGTCTTTCAATTTGAGGAATGACATACAATTTTAAACTTGACCACATTCCACACCTCCAGTCAGGAATGCCATATATCATATGCCATATATAAGAAGATATGTCACCTGTGTTCTTAGTGCCACCTTCTACGGCCTTCTCTTCATTTTCACTCTGCACTGTTCAACCCTTCCTTCCTGTGACTACAGAGTGAAGCACTTTTCTGAACCACCACTATTTTCCTTCTGCTTGATATTGTTTATCCTAGAAATGTGTTTCTGACAGAATTTTCTAATGCTGTAATTTTCTAATGTAACGTACCCTTGATTATTCAGAAGGGACTTAAGAATCTTCTAAATTCTCTATCATACTCACTTCACCAAACATTTATACCCCATCCCAGGAATCATGGTCCCATGTAAAAATCGTAACTCATTTCCAGATGTTCAGAAAGGGGTGTATCTTTGAGGAGAGTAGTTCTTCACTGTGTCTAATCTCTTGATGGCAGAACATGTGCCCCTAAACAGCACAGGAAAGAGTGGCATAAGTCAGTATTTTATAACCACTTTGAAATGTCTCAAATTCTACTTTGAAAAATACCAAATTTATTTTCCTGGGTGATATTGCAGGCCTTAAATTCAAAATTTGAAATTTGTCACCTAATTTATTTTTTTTAAGGACTCAGGAACTATTATTATGACATGATTCATGGTGGTTACTATTATTATTTTGTATAATAGTTCCTCTCTCCAAGTCTATAGGGAAACCCCATATGTACGTGATATACAAACTTTGCCCACAGGAGCATTGATGGAGAGAAGGCAAAAAATATGTTTCACTGTAGCATTTATGGGAGGGTTATCCTAATAATATTAATTTCCTAAAAAAGGGAGTATCCCATCTTGTGCTGGGGAAATTAGAAGCCTGGCACCACAATTCCATGGGGATTGAAACAGCCATTCATATATGTGCACACTGTGCCTGATTCTGCCCCATTGAGCAAGTGTAATAGGAGTTCTATAGACTCGGCAGGAGCTGAATCAAGACTCCTGAGCAAAGGAAGGCTGCTGTCAGCACTGGATATGCTTTAAAGACAGAAGACAGCTAGGCTATCATGCATCCTGGAACTACGTGTTTTCCCAAATGAACTAAGTCCTAGATTTTGAAACCATCTGTGTTTATTTACCAATACCTTGCTATTTTACGTATTAAGTTTGTCACTAAACCCTGTTTTGCATATACTAGTACTTGCTCATGTATGCCTTATGACTACAGAAATTAGCATCTCATTAACTTGATAATTAGTCCAATGATAAACAGCTGTTTGGTTGCCATGTAGGGCAAGATTTCTACTGAAGTAACTTATCTGCCATACACAATAGCAGTGCAATTATTTGTCACACTATCAATTATAGACAAACAGCAATACAAAATAAAATTTTCTTTTACACATTTGCTTTCATTGTAATTAAGATCCAAATTCATGCTCTGCTTTCGGAAAAATTACAATGTGTTGTCTAACAAACTTGATACGTACATTTTCAGCTTGTCTTTTATATTTTACACTCGGTTCAAACATCTCACAATGTGCATTTGGCTTAAAAAAACTGTCTTTTCCAAGATATCATTTATTTAAAAAAAAAGCTCTCCTGTTTCCATTTCATTATGTTGAAAACATGACATTTTTTGATCACTGAGAATTTCTCAAGTTTTCCTGTTTGGGCCCAGTTTCTGTCAATCTTCCCCTCCAAGATTAACTTATACTTTGATTTTCTTTTGTTTATAATAGATCTTGTGCTAAAAGAAATCATCTTAGCGGTATTAAGAGTGTAATGAAAATGTCTTCTCAATTGTTCAAGGCTTGGCTCAATCCAAACTTATATCTGAACAAAAGGGGGGGGCAATAATTAGTTTCCCCTCAATCCACATGGATTTAAAACTGGAGATGCAATTTAAAAAAAAAAAAAAGTACACACAAAGATAACAAAACCAGAAACCTGTCTTTCCAACTAATAAAAAACAACTCAGTGCTGTGCTCACAGCAAAGTTGGGGAAGATAATTTGAAACTTCAGTTAGTTTCCTGTAGAGAAAAATAACAGCCACCAAACTAATGGGTAATCAATGGCCAATTGCTTCAGAAAAGAGGCGCCCCACAGAATTCCCTGGAAATTAATGTGCTACATAGGAGGCATTGGAAAATGTCTTAAGACTATCCAAGTGAGCCCCCTTTTCTTAACAAATAAGGGAGGTCTAGGGGTGCTGTTTTAGCTAATCAAAGCCTGGAGATGAAATGCTGTCTTCATTTAAGTTTCCCTGTGCTATTCTCTGAACCACTATATTAAAAACAATCTTCCCCATCATTTCTGGTGCTGTAGTAGAGTATAGTTTATGTGAAAGTAAATCTGGAAAGATTACCTTTCAAAACTGCCAGATGCTTCGCATTTTCTGGTAGAAATCTGGATTCCAGGTCCGTAATGATATTTCCTGCTGTGCTCAACACTCAATCAGAACGCATGCTTCTTGGAGGGCAATATAAGGATTCCAAGGCTAACTTGGCCGTTTGGCTTTTATATTTTTCCAATCCAGCTGGGGGGTATAAATTTAAATTCTGGGCCCCCCAAGCTAAACTTTTAGAAGGAGTCTTTGTTAATTTTAGATCTACTCCAGTTGAAGCCCCCTCCTTTCATAAAATTGCCCATGCAATGCAGTTATGATTATATTTATACCAATGAATAAAACATACCCTTTTAAAAGAAAACTAAATTATTGCATTAATGATACAGGAATGTATGTGTTCTCATTGCCCCTGGCTCTCCCATGTTTAGATTCAAGTTCCTTCCTCCACCCAGTTTGAATTACATTAATGTCCCCTTCCCGCTCTTCCTTCATCTATCTTGCACATTCTGTAATACGATGTGGTAGTTTATCAGTACATGCTCTGGCGTCTGTGAGATCAAGGTTGCAACCCTAGTTCTTTCGTTGTGAAGCTGTTGGACCTTGAAATGATTAACTTAATTTCTCTGACCAGTTTTTTTACTCACCTATGAAATGGGAATAATAATATCATCTACTTCCGAGGATTATTGTGAGGATTAAGTGTAATTCGTATAGAGCCATTAGCACAGTGATATTCAGAGTGTTATTATCAATTTATTGCTAGCTTCTTTTCTCAGTTGGAGAACAGCCTTTCCCCAGGGTGACATGGTACAGGTGATTCTTATAACCAGATCATGTGGGTTCAAACCCCAAACCCAATGCCCACTATGTGTGTAATCTTACATAGTCAACAATGTTTCTATCTCTCAGCTCCCTCATTTATAAAACGAATACTATTAATAATTACAGTTATAATGAAAAGTAAAGGTATAATTGACAAATAGTTAGTTCTACATATTTTATTGAATAAACCTATAGAACATTCAGTCCAAAGAGTCTGTCCATGCCAATTTGACATAACTTCCGCCCCTTAGCTCCATTGTTGTTCATGCATCTTTTGGTACATGGAGAAATCCAAACAGGCTCTCCTTTGCAGGTACAATTACAATGGAGTCACCTGAACCTTATTTGCTTGATGAGACAGGCTAATCAGGCTAAGCAAGTCAATCTGGGGAGTATGTGCCCTTTGGCACAAGCTGATAGGAGCCCCTCTGCTCTGGGATTCTTCTTTTCTAACTCTGTTTATTCTTATAGGGGCCTTTTGGGTTCCCTGATCCTATAAAGTGCAGCCTCTATAGGATGTGAATGCTTTACTACTGGGCACTTTACTTCCTGTGGCACTTCAACTTGAAAATACCTAATCTCAGCAGACAGAATCCAAAACATTGTGTATATTCTGCCATTTCCCTGATTAAATATTTAGCTCAATAAACACCAGGATATGCTTGTATTGTGTTAGTATCCCTGTCATCTTTGTATGATGGTTGTATCAGGATTTGTTTAAAATGTGTTATTATCCTAGATTGATAGAAAATTTCTCAAAGAATTTTTGTCATAATGTAGGCCCTCAAAGCCTGACACTCTACTTAGGTTATTACAGAGACGCAGGACATTTATATGTTTGGATAGTCTTGGTGTGGGGCAAATGAGTAACCAGGATTTTTCACACCCTGTGCCATTAGCCTTTATGACTAGTGAGATCCCATGATATTGCATACACTTGTGGGTGTATTACACACCAGTGGGTGTGCCCAGGCAGAAAATAGGCTCACCTGGGCCTAGAAGCGAGGTGTTTCAAGGCCAGCATCTCCCTGGCTGTGGGATAACTCAAGTTGCTATTTCCTCAGGGAGTGGTTTCCCCTGTTCACTATTAAAAATCCTGTGAGGACAATGTCGAGGGCCCCAACATTCTTCTTTAAGCTGTTGTAATTTGTGGTGAGCCTACCCAGATTGGAGTGGTTGTAGAACATTTAGTAATTCTAGTTAGGGTCAAATTTTGTTACAACTACCAGGGAGAAAAATAATTATGACTGAATCTAGATATTGTATTTCCTGTATACTCTAAAAAAAACACAATTAGGGTAATTGTATGACCCACAGAGTCAGGGATGTAGCTCCTCTCGTTGTTTTGACTTTAGACCATGGCTTTAGGTACTGAGGTTCAAGAAACTGCTTGGAACTTCAGCCATTGCACTTCCATTGCAGATAAAAGGGTTAAATCCCTCATTTGAAGAAAACGTGGTGGCAGCTGAATACAAGGTACATTTAATAATATTTTATTGATGAATGGACTGTGCATAAGGGTCATGAAGACTTGAAAATATTGTCTTTGTTTTGAGTCACAGTGAGTCTGCTGCAAGTCACAGTCTGGTGGATAAAGAAGAATGCAAGCTAGACATTACCAAGATGACTAGTATGCTCTGTCTAGAAGCTGAGAAGTCTTAGTTGCTAGTTTTAGAAACTTGATGGGCAGCTTGCTTCTTAATTTTAGTTCCTACAAAGAAACAAATTCCATTTCCTATTATTGAATGTAACTAAAGAAACTTATGTAAGAAGTCACATCCACAGATACACAAACAAAAAAATTATTTTATTGATTTTAAGAATTGGCACATCATATTTAGCCTACTTTTGCTTGTGCTTGCTACAGAGCTGGAAAAAAGTGAGAAAAAAAAGTAATACCTAACAGTTTTCAAATGTGTGCTATATACTAGTCACCAGGAAATAGTTACTCTAATGCTCATAACAATTCTATCAAGCAGATTTTACTGCTTGCATATAAAGATTCTAACACCTACATCCACTTTGCAATCCCTATGCAATGCTTTATAAAAATCAACTGTTGTCAAGGCTTGTAAATCATACTGACATGATTCTGCATCCTATGTATTTTAATTATTTGGTATGTATGCTTATTGTTCTTGATAATGATTTTTAAGTGGTCTCTGAAGAGCTTAGTTCATATGGAAATATGATTTGATTATATACAACTATTAGTGAAGCTGTGATAAATCCTCTCAAAACTTCTCACCTATGCTTTACTTTTTTCAACAGAGCATCTTTTACTTGCAACTTAGGTTGCAACACATAAAGAATTAGAGGTACTATTAGTTTTTCTAGCATGGTTTGGATGAACCAGAAAAGAATCATGGTCTTTGGGTGTGCTTAAACAAGGGTCATCATGAAGCACAATAACAATACAAGCAGAGCTGCTGATTCAGCATCTTTTCAGCTGCCACACCTTTGTAAAATTTTTCCCCATCATTCCTTGTTTGATGTGATAATATTAAAAGCAAATAACATATTAAGATGGTTGATGGGTATTGGGGAGGTGGGGGAAACTTGGGGTAGACAATGTAATACAATTATTATATATTATATAATATAATTATTATATATTATATATGTAATATAATTATTATATATTATATATTATATAATTATATTACATTGTCTACCCCAAGTTTTATACACACACACACACACACACACATAATAGAATAGACTATCACTACTCAGCTACAAAAATCACCAACACCACCAAATTCTGTCAAGAATGTATACTAGTAGAAATACTTGTTGCTCCTGGGCATGTAAAAAGGTACACTTGTTTTGAAAATAAATAAAAGTACAAAAATAAATAAATAAAACAAGGAACAAAGTGATGTTTGTATGGAAGGTATTGGTGGTATTATTAAAAGGAAGGAGGCATGCTTTCAGTTTTGAAGTGGATAAAGAGTGTTTCTGTTTATATTAATATCTCTTCCATGGCAATAAAATACAACTTCCAGGATGACTACCCAACTCAATCTCCATGCCTGTAGAACTGCTCTATACTTAAGGTCATATATGACCCTTTGTTTGTAATCTATGACCCCACCATCTTGGCTATTGGTAACTGGGAGGCCTGAGAGGTTCTCCTGGGTAAACCTAGACCAGTCTGGCTACTTCTGTGTCAGGAATCTAAAATTAGGACTGAGAAGCAGTCAGTCACTTTAAGTTTAGAATGACTACTTTTTTTTTTCTTCCATGAAGCAAAAGCATGAAGAAAGTTGAACTGTAGAGAAACAAAAGTGAAGCAGATGTGTTAAGAGGACCAGAGATCTAAGAGGAGAGGTTGAGAACCCTGAGTCCCCCAGGCTTCGTACTTCCTGGTCCCCTCCTTTCTTTCCTCTTTGCTTGCACTGGCTCAACTTGATTTCTGTTATTAAATGTAACCCAAAGAACCTTAACTAATTCAGGAGGGAAACAGAATATTAAGAGCAGCAAAGTGGGGGAAAAAGTTCTAAAACAGTTTGCTACTGCACATCAATGAGGCAGAAAAACCAAGACCCCCAGAGATCCAAAACTGCCCTGTCTATCATATCTCTCCCTCCCTGATGCAATTCAGAGTGAAGAGCAGTTTTCTGAATTGTCAGGCCACTCATGGCAGGAGCTGATGACAAAATTCTCTTCCAGGAAGGTATTTCGGGATCTTTGCCCTGAAAAATATGTGGAACTGACCTCTGTAAGTTTATCAACAGACTTCCACTATTCATATTGTAATGGAAGCAACAGGTCTCCCTGTGCATATCTCCAGGCACAGAAATCTAGAAGCTATAAAGCCTGAAACCAAAGAAGATGATCTTCTTTTTCTTGGCGCTTTTCCACAAGTCTTCAATCATTCAGCACAGTAAATTTTTTTCCATATGTTTTTCATTCATTTACATTTAAGATAAAAGTGATTGTGTTTGAGAATTATTTGATGAGTGGTGATTCAGTGAATCTTTACATTGTGATCTCAGCTCAGTGATGATGCATATAAATTGCATGATGTTCCAACAAAAGAGAATCATTACTGATGCCAACCAAAATCATCATTTAGTAGTAATAGACTTGCCTAGTTTCTTTTACTCTCCAGTAAATATCTGAAATAGGATCAATATTTGTTCTGTTGTTCTATTTTGAATCTATTCCTTTTGAGGTCATTTAATGAAAAACTAACATTCTAAGTAAAACATAAGTTCATTGTTTAATGTTTGGAAATCATATGAGTAGCTTATACTAGTTGCTGCTACTGAATATACATATAAACAATCCATATCTTTCATGCTAGTTTTGGAATCTCTTGCTTTATTTATATACTAGAAAAATGGTTCTTTGATTTGCTTTTCATTATTAGGAACAGGAAAACATTTTTAATATGGTCACATTAATGTTACACTCAGCTTTCAACATTTTATTTGTTCAGTTATTTTCTTGACTTTGTATGTTTCATATTAACATTAAAAATTAAAGTGTAAAGCAAACTAAAAAAAATAAGTCACTAATGTAATATATTGAACTATTTACCCTAATGCCTGCTCATGCCTTTGACTAAATGCAATTTTTCTCTTGCCTTCTCTGAAGCTGTATCTGTATACCTGATGCTAAAATATAAAGTCATTTTGAAAAGAAATTCCACAATCAATAAGAAGCATACATTTGCCAAGTTCTTTGGTGACACATAACCTTTTTTTTTTCTTGATTGAGATTTTATATAGGGAAACCTTCCTAGATATAAAGATAAGATAGATATAGTCTTGTAAAAATTATTTTCATCATTTACAAAAAAATATATATATTCCTGAGCCTTCACTGAAACTGTCCCACTTGGGTTCTTAAAATGACAAAAGGCATATTTTGCCTCATTTGCCTGTGAAAATATGCCTTTTTTTGAGAGCATGGAAAACCTATATTATTTGAAGTGCAACTTGATAAGTGTTTCATATTTTATGAACCCCAGGAAAAGAAATTTATTCCATTTTACAAATAGCAAAGAGTTTTTCATATTCTAAGAACCATCCCTATTCAACAGAAATTGGTATCATATACTGAATATTTCCTATGTAGATAGAGAATTATTCATAGAAGATAGCAGACTACATTTTTCATATAACAATTATTAGAACTAATGTTGAGGTTTTAATAAGTATTGAATGTTTTCAAATATTATTTATTTAATCTTTATTAACTCTAAATGTCCAATTATTAACTCCATTTTACAAAATAGAAATTAAAATAATAATCTGCCTAAAAAATAATCTTGTAAAACACAACAAAAATAATATTTCTTAGACTTAGTAAAAAATACCCTGATTATCAGAAGGAATGTCAGGAAGAGAGGAAGAGATGGGAAAAGAAGGATGTGGATACTGGAATTTTGGCAGAGGGTGAGTAAAATAAGTGTACATTTAGAAGTACAGAGTTGCTCTCCCAAAATCATACAGTTATACAGATGGCTGGAAAATCAATACATTTGAGTATAAATAAATAAATAAATAAATAAATAAATAAATAAATAACATGTCTGTAACCACCTACATAATAGGAGGGAAAGCTGAAATTCAAAGCCAAAGTTCATCAAATTCCAAATGCTCAATGTCATCATTGTCCTAAGGTACATCCATTATAATTTTGAAAACCCCCATTAAGGAAAGAGATGCCAGAAAATCAGGTCTGACCTGCCACTTATTCATAGAGGGCTTGAGGGAAAAACACCTACTTCTGCTTGTCTTTTTTTCTCTCTCTGTAAGACAAGGATAATACCTTCTGTTCTTGAGAGGGTCAGAGTAAGAGAGTTTCTGTGAATATACTTTGAATGTCCCAAGAGCTCTTTGCAGGTACATCAAACCATTAAGTTTATTCGCATCTGAAATCTTAGAGCTTGAGAGTGTATATTTATTGGTTAAAGTCACAGAAAAGAACCTGCCTGCTCAGGGCAGCAGGACTGTGTATTCATTTTGAGTGGGACGTGATTGGTACTGATTGCTCCAGCTTTTCAAGTCATCTGTAGAAACAGAAAATATTGTGTTTTATCTGAGGAAACAAGATACTGTTTCAGAGTATTCACATTCTCATCAATTTCTCTTGAAGAACATGTAATTACACAATAGATGGAACTGAATCCTGAAAGTGAAGAGTAAGAGATGGAATTGCAGAAAGCTGTAAGATGTGAAGAGTGCGAAGGAAAGTGTGTATTTGCATCCACTTCCTTCCTGGAAATGATGGTTTCATTTTCTGAAAGAAAAATGGTAATGATAGTTTATAAGAGAAATAGACTGCTCTCTGAAACTTCTTGAAGGATCTTTTTTGTTCAGAATAAATAGTGGTTTCAGAGTTTATCATAGATCTAATTTTTTGTCAACTTTAATATTTAGCAAAGTGCAATGAGGAGTTAAGTTTAATGTTAGTGTCCTTTCCCTCCCCACCCTTCTCTCTTCATGTGATATATATATATATATATATATATATATATAACACAAGTATATATATAGTGTATATATATTTTATGTATGCAAATGAGAGAAAAGACAGTATTAACATATCTAGAAAGTCTCCTCTCAATAAGCATGTATATACCAGAAAAGGACCTTCCTTTCCCTTATTATATTTAATCCCCCCAGTAACATGATAGGTGCTATTATCAGGTAATAAAAAACTTCTGCTTTGGAGAGTGCAGTGATCACCACCACTTACTCCCATGAAACCCATATTTAAGAATTTGCATTGTGCCTGACATTTTAACTTTATTACCTCCAGTTCCATCAACCATACTGCAAGGTAATTAGTAACATTCTTATATTGCCATCACAGACACTAATTCTCAGAAGATTTGAAAAAATATCAAATATATAGCTAGTGAGTCATAAAAAATAGTGAATAATAAGAATCCATTCTATGTTGGACCAACTTCAAAGACCAAAACCACGCATCTTGGTATAAACATGGATAATCAATAAACTAACTGGTTGTTGGCAGTTTCTGGAGATGTCAGCTTACCTTACTTGTCATATTGTTCTGTTCATAACATGGCTATTTTCCTCTTGAAGACCAGCAAGAGTACCTCTCATTGGTGTGCAGAAGCAATCATATAGAATATAGCATAGTCAATGGAATGGTACACCATTAACTTTGATATACATTACTTTCTCGAGAGTGACATACCATCCCCTTTGTCATGTTGTTTTGGATAGAAGATAAATGCCACCATCCTCATAGAGGGGGACTTATATATGGGTATGATTCATTTTATGACTTAGATTAGAGTATATCTGCTACAGTTGGTAGACCAAATAATTCTTCCCAGATTGGGATTACCATATCATCTGAAATTTGTTATTTCATTTTATATGTGAATTTACAAATAGTTGAGGTCTCAAAAAAATGACTTTTTTCTTTATAAAATTATGTACTGGCATAAACTTTATCTTAATGTTTTTCTTCTCACTATTTACCCATACTCTATTTCTTGATAATCATTTTATACATAAAATTAAGTGCTCAAAGGCATTACTAACTATTGAAGTATTTATTATTTTAATGGTGATATCTACATCTCATTTGACTAATGTAATTTACCACATAGAATTTAAAAGGAGACTTTCTTTTAAGTTATATTTAAAAGGCGAATCCATATATAAAAGTGAATATTTGGATATTAACAAGAAAATCAAATGATAAATTGTCTTTGTTAACATTGTTACAGTGATTATTTGTGACAGGAAATTACATATTTACATAAGCATGTATAAGAAAGAATTTCAGAGATGTTGGATACATTGTTGAAGCAAGCAATATGGTAGTTAGCTTCCAAATGCTGAGTTTGAAGTTGGATCCAGTACCAAAGTGAAAGTAATTAGTGTGGTTCTGTTGATTTTCACACAAGGTGACTTTAGAATTGCCATTGTAGTTCTGACCTATTTTTTGATCCTACTAGCATTTATTTGTGTTTTACATAATTATCTCTTGATTAATTTTACCAACTGTATCACTAAAGCTAGTTTTAGTAAAGAATTCTCTTTGAATTTTGAAATTAAACTCTCCTTTGCCCAGCTTCTATTCTTATAGTGATGGAGATAAAAGTACCAACCTCATAGGTTTTTTTTTTCCTGAAGGACTGCAAATATTAATATCTTTTAAGTATTTAATTAATCTGTATTAGATAGTACTATGTGAGTCAACTTCGAGTATCATCATTCTAACTAAAATTTGTTTTCTATTTTAATTAATTTCTGTTTATATTATTTCCGTTTTCTACTACAGTTCGATTTATCCTGTGTTCCATTTTTATCTTAAGTGATAAAGTATCTTAAGTGGGGTAGGAAACTACCCTTTTTTTAAGTTTTTGTCAATGTGGGTTCTCCCACCAGCCCACAAGCAGTTGCCCAGAGATTAAACAGCAATAAGGGCAAACATACAGGGTATTTACAGTAAGGGGGGAGAAAAAAGGAGTCTTAATAGTCCACACCTGCACAAGTAACCCAATCAGCAAGGAACCCTACTTCTTCTCATTGGGGAGCCATGTGGGGTTTACCTCAGTCCAAAATCACCAAGTTACATCCTTGTCCTTTGGACCTCTGTCACTCCCAACATAAGGTTCAGTTAGGATCTCTCAGGGTTGCACGGTGGCTCAGCACTTCATCAGAGTCACCTCTCTTCCACCTTCACACAGCTCCCGACCCTTCAGGAGATGCTGGAAGAGCCCGGAAGACTCCACTTCTGGATCCTTTTCTTCCAGGAGCCAACATCTCCAAAATCTCCGAGCTCTCAGAACTTGCCTCTTCTCTCTCTCCTTCCCCCAAAGAACTTGCCTCTTCTCTCTCTCCTTCCCCCAAAGAACTTGCCTCTTCTCTCTCTCCTTCCCCCAAAGAACTTGCCTCTTCTCTCTCTCCTTCCCCAAAAGAACTTGCCTCTTCTCTCTCTCCTTCCCCAAAAGAACTTGCCTCTTCTCTCTCTCCTTCCCAAAAGTTCCTGTGTCACTCTCTGCTCTTTTCTTTTTTATCTTCTCTCCCCCTCCTCCAAACCAGAAACCCAATTTCCCTCTACACAACCTCTTGGTACTTCATTTTCTCTTCCACACCCAAAGTTTGCAATCAAGTAAAAGTACCCTTATCCTGTTTAGGCTATATATTTTTTTTTACCTTTATGTCTTTCAAACACAGCTAATGACATCAATGCCTAAATTTTATGAACTAATACAGTGCCTATGTTGGGGACAAATACACTGCCCAAGTTGGGATCACAGCTTCAAGATTACAAGAACTTTGCTTTTCAACCTTTAAGCATTAGTTTTAAATAATAACTGTAAATTTTCTGTTATCCACTTCATTAGCTCTATTGCACAATCTCTGACATAGTTTTACTATATCCAGACTAAATATTTTTTTTATTTTTAGTAAAATTTATTCTCTTAACAGAGTTATTTATAAATCTGACTTCTTATTTAACAGTTGCCTTGTTTTAATTGTCCTTTTTAATGATTTCCAATGAAGGTGCACTTAGGTAGGAAGATATGAACTGACACTTTCCCGAAATTCATTGAGACTTCCTTTTATGAACTGGAATGTAGTCAATTTTGTAATTTGCTTATGAAGATTAGATATTCTTTCATTGGCATTATTGATTATTCAAAAATCCTAATCAATTGACATAATAGAATTTAATTCTCACTCACATGAAAATATAGGAAA
>PVHY01009516.1:0-56073 GCA_004024945.1 Uropsilus gracilis
ATACTTTTTTCAACAAATGGTGCTGGGAAAACTGGACTGCACATGCAAAAGATTGAACCTAAACTACTCCCTCACTCCATACACAAAAATCAACTCAAAATGGATTTAAAAAAATGGATCTAAGATCTGAAACCACAAAATAAATTAAAGAAAATATGGGCTAAACACTCCAAGGCTTACACTTCAGAAACCTTTATCAGGACACATCTACAAATGTTAAAAATGTGAAGGAAAATATAAACAGTTGGGACTACATCAAACTCAAAAGCTTCTATACATTAAAAGAGACAATAAACAAAACAAAAAGAAGCCCAATTGAATGGGAAAAAAATTTTGCCCTCCGTACAAATGATAAGGGTCTGATAATAAAGATTCATAAGGAACTCACACAACTTAACAAAAACAAAGCAAAATACCCAGTCAAAAAATGGGGTGAAGAACTAAAATGACACTTCTCAAAAGAAAAAATACAAATGACCAATAGGAATGTGGGGAAAATTGCTCAACATCACTAATAATCAGGGAAATGCAAATCAAAACCACAATGAGATATCTCACACCAGTAATAATGGCCTCTATAAAAAAAAATGGGTGACAACAAATGCTGACATGAATGTGGAGAGAAAGGAACACTCTTACACTGCTGGTGGGAATGTAAACTGGTCCATTAACTATGGAAAGCTGTATGGAGGACCCTTAAATTACTGAAGATGGAACTACCATTTGATCCAGCAATCCCACTTCTAAGAATCTACCCAAAGATGACAAAAACTCTAATTCATAAAAACACTGTACCCAGCAGTTTATTATGGCACTATTTACCATAGCCAGGATATGGAAACAACTCAAATGTCCCAAAAAGATGGATGGCACAGAAAGCTGTGGCATATGTACACAAGGGAATATTATTTATCAATCAAAAAAGACAAACATGTAATTTGCAGTAACATGGATGGAGCTAGAAGGAATCATGTTGGCAGAAATAAGCCAGGTAGAAAAAGAAATATGTTGGATGGTCTCACTTATATGAGGGATAAAGGGAAAACAAATAAACAGAAAAGAAAAATTTAAAGCTAACTTTGAGCAGAATTGAACCACAAAGCATGAGACAAAGAGGTAATCTGGGGTGGAAGGGGCACAAAAGACTACGACAATGATTTGTTACCGTTGAAGCGCCTCTTAGCTTCACATAAAACACAAGACTGTGACAAATGCAAGAACAAAAAGCCTTTTATTTCCAGTTTGAACTGAGATCCACCCCCAGGCACTCACCAACCCGGGGCAGTACCGTGGAGGGAAGGACCCTCACTCTCAGGAGAGCAGGGTTTTTGTACTTTTACAGGCAGCTTTGGAAAATTTTCACACAGATGTTTTGACATAGTTTAGACCTTGAGGCAAACACCAGATAACCACCTGGTTTGGGGCAGTTACATGGTTCCAGGCTTTAGTTTCCTGAGTCTGTTTGTTCCCTTTTTTATGGCTTCAGCCTTGACATGTTTTGCATTCTTGACCTCTAAGTTTTGAGCAATAATTTTTAAGCAATTTTAGTCTATAACATTTTAAGCTTTGAACAATAATTTTTTAACATTTTCAAACTTTAACAGGTTCACAGATGGTAAGGGGGAAGGTGGTAGGAAAACCCCAGTATAGATAATGTTGAAAAAAAAAAAAAGAACAAATTTTACCCACAAAAATATAGAAAATAAATTAAGGGAAAAAATAAAAAATAATAAACAAGAAGTGATATTTCCATCCTTGAGTTGCTTGAAAGGCAACAAGATCCCCTGCATTGATTGGGGAGCCAGTGTGACTTTTAAAGTTTCTTGTTTTGAAATTAAATAAACAAAGTTATTGAAAATGCTAAAAAATATTTTTTTAAAAAAGTGACTGAAGGATTTGAGCCTCAGTGTTCTGGTTCTTGCTCAGGTGTGAGGAGTCAGACTCCTACCTCTGTGCTACTAGACAAAAGCTCCCTTATCAACACAGATGGGCAAGGCTTTAGGCAAATAATTTTGCATTACTCATAAACCCAAGTAATGCTTCTAATCAATGATTGTTACTGTTCTATTTCTGCAATTAATTTTTTCTGAAAGCTCAAATGAATGAATATCTTATTTGCTTCTACCAAGATTTTAGTTAACATTCGACAATAATTCTCTACACCATAACTCTTTTTTTAAATTTATTTATTTTAATTTATACATATATATATATTTCACATCAATCACATCATTGTGTTCCCTGGGGGTCCCCCACCACCTCCCCTCCCTGGCCACTCCAGCTGGTCCCCTCCCTCAGTTGTGTACTTTCATTTGGTTGTCCGTATAATAGTGAAACCATTTGATATCTGTTTTTTTCCTTCTGACTTGTTTCTGCCAGTATGATTTCTTCTAGGTACATCCACGTTACCAGAAAATCATCAAATTTGTCATTTTTTAATTGATGTGTAATATTCCATTGTGTATATATACCACATCTTTTTCATCCCGTCATCTTTTATGGGGCATTCGGGTTGTTTCCAAGTTCTTGCAATTATAAATAGTGATGCAATAAACATCCGAGCACAGGTGTCCCTTTGTACCCACATTGAGGTCTCCATAGGGTAGATTCCCAGAAGAGCGATTGTTGGGTCAAATGGTAGTTCCATTTTCATTAGTTTGAGGGTCCTTCACACTGCTTTCCATAGTGGTTGGACCAGTTTCCAATCCCACCAGCAGTGTAAAAGTGTTCCTTTCTCTCCACATCCATGCCAGCACTTGTTGTCTGTTTTTTGGATGTGGGACATTCTTATTGGTGTAAGATGGTATCTCATTGTGGTTTTGATTTGCATTTCCCTTACTAATAATGATGTTGAATATTTTTTCATGTGCCTGATGGCCATTTGGACTTCCTCTTTGGAAAAGTTTCTTTTTAGATCCTCTCCCCATTTTTTAACTGGGTTCTGTGCTCTGTTTTTATTAAGTTGTGTGAGTTCTTTGTGTATCTTTGTTATCAGACCCTTGTCACTTATATGGAAGGTGAAAATCCTTTCCTACTCGGTTGGGATTGTTTTTCTTTTTTCTTTTGTCTCATTTGCAGTACAGAAGCTTTTTAGTTTAATGTTGTCCCAGTTGTTTATGTTTTCCTTCATTTTTTTGCCATCTATGGATGTGGCCAAAAATGGATTTCTGAATTGTAACTCATGAAGGGTTTTGCCCAGGTTTTCCTCTATGTAGTTTATGGTTTTGGGTCTTTTATCCATTTTGTGTTAGTTTTTGTACATTGTGTTAGGGAGGTGTCTTGGTTCATTTTTTGCATGTCTTGTTCCAGTTTTCCCAACACACACCATTTATTGAAGAGGCTGTCCTTGTTCCAGTGTAAGTTTTTAACTCCTTTGTCAAAGATCAGTTGACTATACATGTGTGGCTTTATTTCAGGGGATTCAGTTCTGTTCCATTGGTCTGATTGTCTGTTTTTATACCAGTACCAAGCTGTTTTAATTACTATGGCTTTGTAGTATAGTTTGAAGTCTGGAATAGTAATTCCTCCATTCTTTCTTTTCCTGGTCAGGAGGTTTTTAGATAATCGAGGTCTTTTGTAATTCCATTTGAATCTCTGTAATTTTTGTTCTATATCTTTGAAGAATGTTGTTGGAATATATATAGGGCTTGCATTGAATTTGTAGATTGCTTTTGGTAGGATGGCCATTTTGATGATGTTAATTCTTCCAATCCATGAGCAGGGAATCTCTTTCCATTTCCTTATGTCTTCTTCTCTCTCCTTTAGCAGAGTTTTGAAGTTTTCCTTGTATAGATCTTTCACGTGTCTTATTAGGTTTACCCCTAGGTGTTTTTTGTTTTGTTTTGTTTTTTTTGGTGCAATGGTAAATGGGATTCTTTTTTAATTTCTTCATCTTCTGTTTGACTTTTTGTGTAAAGGAAAGCTTCTGTCTTCTGTGTGTTGATTTTGTAACCAACTACTTTGCCAAACTGGTTTATTGTTTCAAGAAGTTTTTCTGTGGATTTTTTTGGGTTCTCTACATGTAGAATCCTGTCATCTGCATATAATGAGAGCTTCAGTTCTTCTTTCCCTATTTGTACTCCTTTTATGTCTTTCTCTTGTCTTACTGCCCTTGCTAGAACTTCCAGTACAATGTTGAAAAGTAGTGGAGAGAGCGGGCATCCTTGCCTGGTTCCGGATCTTAGTTGGAATGATTTAGTTTTTCTCCGTTTAAGATGATGTTTGCTGTAGGTTTGTCATAGATGGCTTTTATTATGTTGACATATGTTACTTTTATCCCCAAATTTTCAAGAACTTATATCATAAATAGGTGTTGAACTTTATCAAATACTTTCTCTGCATCTATTGATATGACCATATGGTTTTTGGTTTTCTCCTTATTGATGTTGTGGAATATGTTAATTGATTTTTGAATGTTGAACCATCCCTGTGCTCCTGGGATAAATCCCACTTGGTCATGGTGAATAATGCTTTTTATACATCATTGGATTCGGTTTGCCAAGATTTTGTTTAAAATATTTGCATCTGTGTTCATTAGGGAAGTTGGTCTATAGTTTTCTTTCTTTGTGCTATCTTTATTTGCTTTTGGTATGAGAGTGATGTTTGCTTCATAGAATGTGTTTGGCAGTTTTTCTTCTTTCTCAATTTTTTGGAAAAGTTTTAGTAGTGCTGGCATTATTATATCTTTGAATGTCTGGTAGAACTCATTTGTGAAACCATCTGGTCCTGGGCTTTTGTTTTTAGGTAGAGTTTTGATGACTGCTTCAGTCTCGCTGCTAGTGATTGGTTTGTTTAAATTCTCTACTTCTTCTCTGTTTAGTTTTGGGTGGTTATATCTTTCCAGGAATTTGTCCATCTCATCCAGGTTGTTGTATTTGTTTGCATGTAGATGTTCATAGTAATCTCTGATTACCCTTTGGATTTCTGGTGTGTCTGTTGTAATTTCTCCTCTTTCATTAGTAATCCTGCTTATTTGAGTGTTCTCTCTTCTTTGTGAGGTTTGCAAGGGGTTTATCGATTTTATTTATTTTTTTAAAGAACCAACTTTTGGTCTTGCTGATTTTCTCAATTGTCTTTTTTCTATCTAGATTATTTATTTCTGCTTTTATTTTTATTATTTCTTGTCTTCTGCAGGGTTTGGGGTTTTTTGTTGTTCTTTTTCTAGTTCATTGAGTTGGGAGATTAGGTTATTTCTTTGGTTGTTTTCTTGCTTTTTGATATGAGCTTGTATTGCTATGAACCTTCCTCTTAAAAATGCTTTTGCTGAGTCCCAGATACTTTGGAATGTTGTGTCTTCTTTGTCATTTGTTTCAAAGAAGGTTTTAATTTCTTCCTTAATTCCCCCAGTTACCCAGTCTTCATTTAGTAACATGTTCAGTCTCCATGTGTTGGATTTTCTTCTTGCTTTCTTTTCATTGTTGATTTCTAGTTTAATGCTTTTATGATCGGAGAAAAGAGTTGGTACTATTTTAATCTTCGTATACCTGTTAGTGTATGCCTTATGTCCTATATATGGTCGATTTTTGAGAATGATCCATGTGCATTTGAGAAGAAGGTGTAGTCTTTTCCTTGAGGGTGTAGAGTCCTGTAGATATCTATTAGGTCCATGCAGTCTAGATCTTCATTTAGGGTTTTTGAGTCTTTGCTTAGTTTTTGTCTTGTTGATCTGTCCTTTGTTGAGAGTGGTGTGTTGAAATCACCTACCATATATGTGTTCTCTCCAATGTCTGTTTTCAGTGCTATTAGTATTTGTTTGATGGATTTTGGTGCTCCCTCATTTGTTGAGTATATATTAATAATTGTTTGTTATGTATTGACCCTTTTACCAATATATAGTAGCCTTCTTTATCTCTTGTCACCTTTTCTAGCTTAAAGTCTACTTTATTTGCTATTAATATGGCTACTCCTGCTTTCTTCTGGGGGCCTTTTGCTTGTAGAACTTTTCTCCAGCCCTTTACTTTTGGTCTGCGCTTATCTTTGGTGTTTAAGTGTGTTTCCTGCAGGCAGCAGAATGTTGGGTTTTGTTTTTTGATTCATTCTGCTACTCCGTGTCTTTTGATTGTTGAATTTAGACCCTTGACATTTAGGGTGATGATTGATACTTGTTCTTCTGGTGTTGACTTTTGGAGGGTCATTCGGAGGTTAGGGTTTCCTTTTTCTTTTTCTGATACTTAAGATTCTGAAGTTGGGTTTTGGGTTGTCATTTTGAGGTTCTGATTAGCTTTCTTGTTTTGGTCTGTTTATTCTTCTGTTGGTTTTAATCAGAGGGCTTCTTGCAAGATTTCTTGGAGTGGTGGTTTAGTGGTAGCATATTTCTGGAAGCTTTGCTTGTCTGCAAAGGTTTTTATTCTTCCTTCGTAGAGGAAAGAAAGCTTTGTAAGATAGAGTAATCTTGGCTGGCATTTTTTATCTTGGAGTTTTTTTAAGATATGCCGCCGTGCTCTCCTTGCTTGGAGAGTCTCTTCAGAGAACTCTGAAGTCAGCCTAATAGGTTTTCCTTTGTATGTTATCTGTTTCTTTTCTCTAGCCAATCTCATTATTTTTTCCTTATCCTGGACTCTTGGGAGTTTAACAATGATGTGTCTTGCTGTGGTTTTTCTTTCGTTGATGTAGTTTGGTGTTCTTTTGGCTTCCTGGATGTCAAATTTCATTTCTTTCTTCAGGATTGGGGAGTTTTCCTCCATTATTTCTTTAAATAGCCTTTCAGTACCCATATGCTTCTCTTCTCCTTCTGGGACACCCATAACTCTTATGTTTCCTCTCTTTAAGGAATCAGACAGATCTTTGACTTTTTCTTCAATTTTCTTACCTTGTTTCTCTCTTTCTCTGTCTTTCTTCTTCCTCTCAATTTCGGTGTCCTCCAGGGTACTTATTTATTCCTCAATTTTGTCCAGTCTGCTTTCATAACTTTTCCCTGCATTTTTGAGCTCTTCTGATGCTCCCTTTAGATCTTGGGTTTCTTTCTGGATTTTGCTCAGGTATTCAATTTTATTCTTCAATTATTTTATCTTTGTTGATGTTTTCTTTCTTGGTGTTTTGCATTTCTTCTTCCAAATTATTCAGTTTCTCTGCCATGCTCACTTCTTTTTCTTTATGTTTTTCTAATTCTTCCCTTAGCTCTTTGAATGCTTGTAACATGCATAGGTTCAGCTCCTTGTCTGAGAGATGGCACATTTCTTCAATGTTGTATTTGTTGGTTTCTAGAGTTTGTCTTTACTTCAGTGGTGTATTGGTTTCTGTGGGGCTTGCTGGGGTGTTTGCCTTTTTCCTCTTTCCTGTGCTTTGCTTTCGTACTTCTTCCACATATTGAACAACTATTGCTCTAGTATTGGCTGACATGATGATTGGAGTCTCCTGGTAGTTTGTAGTTGATTCTGTCTTTGTGTCTGTATAGCTGAGGTAAGTAATCTTTTCTTTCCTTTGGCAGATTTGGGTGTGTGATAAGTGTATGTGATTGCTATGGTACACTGTCTTCTTTTCCCTTATAGGCTTATTGGACAGCACCTCAATTCTGTGTTCCCCTAAGAGGAGTTATGATTAGTAGATGCTATAGAGCTTCTTCTGTGGTTCTTTGTGAAGGAGGAGTATAGGTGTCTTTTGTTGTTGTTCTTTTTTATTTATAGTCCGGTTGGGTAATTTTTTCTGCTCCAGGTCCCTCTTGGGTGGCTAGGCTACTGGTTGTGCCCCACCCCCACCTGGGGCCTGGATTGATGTCTGTGCTCTCGGGGCTGGTGGGGCCTTTTCGGAGGTGCAGTCTCTGGGTCCCACCCACTCACCTGGGGATCCCTTTTTGCTGGGCCTCAGGGCCCAGCTCCAGATCCCTCTCAGGCGGCTCTATATGTAAATTTTAAAAAATATAAATTAAATTTAAAAAAGAACAACTTTCACAGAGATAGTTAACATTCTCTGTGGATATCTCTTCTATCCTATTCCCCATTATACATTCCCAGAAATAATAATTAGTACACTAGATTTGATGTTTGCCATGCCAGTGGTATTTGAAACTTTTAAATCACATATCAGTAAATAATATATTATTTGGCATGGTTATAATTTCATAATTATGGTATTGTAATATGTATACCTATCTATGTAACTCGTTTCTGCCCACAAAATTTATTTTTAAATTATTTTTTTTTAAATCTCCTAATTAGGATATTGGAGACCATCCTCATTTGTTACTTCTATTATTGTATCCAAATTTCAAGTGGTCTTAAAGCTTTAAAACTTGTAATATTTGTCATATTGATATCTTATTGTATCCTAATTTGCATACTGATATCATGCTGTATCCTAATTTTCCTTTATTTATACGTTCTAAGCCCAAAATAAATTCTATAGATTAAAATTTTTAAAAAAATCTCCTCCCCCTATGCAATGTCACCCTATCCCCACCCATCACTACTGATCACCATCTTCAGTAACAGAGAACAGATTCTCCTGCATGGGGTTTGGGGAGAGAGAGCAGGAGGAGGTCATACTCCTGAACTTAAAGAGTACGGTGGTTTATGAATTCTGAGCATCTAGCTTCTGCTTCCAGATGCTGACCAAGAATGCAATAAACTGAAGGCTAGAAAGGTAATATCTGATGAAATCAGTCATGTTCATGTTGATATGACCTAGATTAAAAGGTAGCATCTGGATGAGACTCCACATAGAGGAGACTTCAAGTGTCACCATTCCACCAGTAATGCACGAACAAGGAGAAAAAAGTACCCAGATCTGGGAAAGCCATGGAGCAGGGTTCTGCCTCCCAGCAATTCCCACATGCACCCCAGGGAAGGGTCACATTTCTGCACTGATATAGAAGAGGGAGGTGCTCCTGGGCATAGGAAGGGGTATAGGAGACATAGGACCCCTGGAGCATCACTCACCAGCTAGGTAAGCTACCTTCCTCTGGTCTAAAAGAAACATAGAAGATAGGTGAGCTAAGAACAAGAATGTCTGCCATGAAGGGGATGCAAGCCTCAAAAGGGAGAATAGAGCTTACCAAGCATTGCCTGGAGGTCATCTGAAAGTGAAAAAAGAAAATACACACATAAACTCCATTCCTCAAAAGTAAATATGTCTACCAAGAGAAGCCACAAAATTAACTTCTCTATGTCCCCTCTGAAGTTTCAGGCCCATCTGAGACCTCTCCAGACCCTCTGAGACCCCAAGCCCCACTGTCCTCTCTGGTCTCCCCAGCTACCTGCTCTGACCTCCCTGCAGAGAGGACCCTGGGTTTTGACTCTGTACTCAGCTTGCACTGCTCAGTACCCACTGCCACACTTACCAGCCTGGCCTGTGGCCCACATCACCTCTGTCCTTCAGAGCCTCCTCCTTGGTCTGTCTGTCCTCCTCCTTAGCCTGACACAGACTCCTATGTCCCTGAAGCTGTGTGGGTATGGAATTTTCTCTCCTGATGTGGGTGTGGAATGTTCTCTCCTCAAGTAGCAGGCAGCCCCAGGGAGCAGGAACAGCAGCAAGGACAGGTTCACCAGGAAAGTCAGCTTCTAGGGAGAGACCCGGAGGAAGAAAGGCTCTGTGACCAGAGATAACCCCAACAGAAACTCCATCAGGACAAAGCCAGGAGAGCCCAGTCCAGCACATCTGGGGGTGCCTGGCCCTCCCTCTGACCCTGCAGGGAATGGGCGGTGGGGGGCAGCATTTTACCTGGGATGAGCATGACCATGGCCTTCTGCTAGCCCAGGATAGTGTTGAGAATGGAACAGGTCATGCTCCTGCAGAGTTGTCTTTCAACACAGAGCTACCTCCATACTGAACAACCCTCAGGGTCCTTGGGCCTGCACCTCTCTCAAAGCTAGGAACCGGACAGGTTCACCTCAACTCCATTTTCTCTGCACACATGACTGTGTGGAAGCAGGGCAGTGAACAGGGCAATGTGATGTCCTCACCCAGCACTGCCATGATGGGATCTGAGGAACCAATCACCAACCACCAAGAATTCCCCTGTGAACACAGCTATGGGGATGAGAAAGCTTGAGAGACATGTACCCAGAGCAAGGAGCACATACACTCAGTGGGGTAGGTCAAGCAGGCAGAGGAATGGTGTCTGTTGAGAAGACAACTTACATGAAGGATTGAGCCATGAGAAACCTGACTCTGGGAAAGATTTTCAAACCACAACTTGTGGTACAGAAACACTGTCAAACATTTTTCTTCCTTCACAGTGTGCTTGAAAGCAGGATTGTCCATGAAGAGCTCTAACTCCATAGTTCTCACCTTCTATAGGCAAAAGAATCCCCAAGTGAGACCCTACCCCTGACATGATTCAGCAAATGTAAACATAAACCAGATGGGAAATAAGCAAGGAATCAATAACATTTACCAATGAATTAGAGCACATGGGTCTAGTAGTCATTGATAGAACACTACACCCCTAAAATTGAACACATTCTTCTCAGGTGCATTTGGAAAAGTCTGCAGCTAGACTATATGGTGGGTAAAAAAACAAGTGTCAATAAATTCATGGAGAGAGAAAAATCATATCAGGTATCTTCTCCTATCTAGTATCAAACTAGAAATCAACCAAAAAAGAAATGGAAAAATTTTTAAATGTAGGAGTAAAATGATATACACTGACTATTGACTTGACAAGAAAATCAAGAAAGACTTTATTTTTTTTCTAATTTATTTATATATAAATTTCACAACATTGTAATCCCAGGGATTTACACACACACACACACCCTCCCCACCATTTCCCCCTTTCTCTTCTGCCCAAAGTTGTGTGCTTCAGCTTGGTGCTTAGCTTGCTTTGACTTTTCCTCAAGGCTTTTACTTAATTTTTAACTATATCCTATATGTTAGTGAAACCATTTGGTTCCTGTCTTTTTCTTTTTGACTTGTTTCTGTTAATATGATTTCTTCTAAGTACATCCATGTCATAAAATCATCAAATTTGTCATTTTTAATTGATGAGTAATATTCCATTGTGTATATATCTCTTTTTTTTTCATCCAGTCCTCTGTTTGGGGGCATTAGGTTGCTTCCAAGTCCTTGCAATTATAAATAGTGCTGCAGTAAACATCTGAGCACAAGTGTCCCTTTGTATCATTGAGGTCTCTTTTCGGTAGATTCCCAAGAGAGCAGTTGCTGGGTCAAATGGTAGTTCCATTTTCATTAGTTTAAGGATCCTTTACACTGCTTTCGATAGTGGCTGGACTACTTCACATTTCCACCAACAGTGTAAGAGTGCTCCTTTCTCTACACATCTTCGCCAGCAGTTCTTATTGTTGCCTGTTCTTTGGATGTGGGCCATTCTTAGTGGTATAAGAAGGTATCTCATTGTGGTTTTGATTTGCATTTCCCTAATTGCTAGTGACGCTGAGCAATTTTTCATGTACCTATTGGCAATTTGTATTTCCTCTTTGAAGAAGTGTATTTTTCGTTCTTGTCCTCATTTTTTGACTGGACTTCTTGTTCTGCTTTTGTTTAACTGTGAGTTCCTTGTTGATCTGTGTTATTAACCCCTTTTCACTCTTGTGGAGGGCAAAAAATTTTTACCATTAGGTTGGGCTTCTTTTTGTTTTATCTATTGTCTTTTTTGCTGTACAGAAGCTTTTTAGTTTGATGTAGTCCCATCTGTTTGTTTTCCTTCATTTTCTTGCTATCTGTAGATGTTTCCAGAAAGAGACTTCTGCCCAAGTTTTCCTCTATGTATGTTATGGTTTCAGGTCTGACCTCTAAGTATTTTATCCATTTTAAGTTGATTTTTGTACATGGTGTGAGGGAATTTTCTTGGTCCACTTTTTTGCATGCCTTAGTTCAATTTTCCCAGCACCATTTATTGAAGAGGCTATCTTTGTTACGATGTAAGTTTTGACAATCTTTACATTGTCAAAGATTAGTTGACTATATATGTGTACTTTTATTTCAGGACATTCAATTCTGTTCCATTGGTCTGATTGTCTGCTTTTTGTACCAGTAATAATCTATTTTAATTATTATGAGTTTGTCGTATATTTTGAAGTTTGGAATTGTAATAGCTCCGTTCTCAATTTTTATGGTCAGAAGGCTTTTTGATATTAAAGATCTTTTGTTATTCCATATGAATTTCAATAGCTTTTGTTCTATATCTTTTAAAAATGTCATTGAGATTTTTACCGGGATTGCATTGAATCTGAAGATTGCCTTTGGTAAAATGGCCATTATGATGATATTCATTCTTCCAATCCATGAACAGGGAATGTCTTTCCATTTCCTTATGTCTTCTTCTATTTCTTTTAGCAGTGTTATAAAATTTTCTTTGTATAATTCTTTCACGTTTTTTGTTAGGTTTATTCCCAGGTATTTAATTTCTTTTGGTGCGATGGTAAATAGGATGTTTTTTTCTGATTTCTTCTTCTTCTATTTGACTCTGTGTATAGGAAAGCTACCAACTTCTGTGTGCTGATTTTGTATCCAACTACGTTACTGAACTGGTTTATTATTTCAAGAAATTTTTCTGTGGGATTTTTGGGGTTATCCACACAGAGAATCATGCCATCAGCATATAATGATAGCTTCAGTTCCTCTTTAACTATTTCTATTCTTTCTATGTCTTTCTCTTGCCTTATTGTCCTAGCTATCACTTCTAGTACAATATTAAAGAGTAGTGGGGAGAGTAGGCATCCTTGACTGGTTCCAGATCTTAATTGGAATGATTTTAGCTTTTCCACATTTAGGATGATGTTTGCCATAGGTTTGTCATACATGGCTTTTATTATGTTGAGGTAAGTTCCTTTAATCCCTGATTTTTCAAGGGCTTTTATCATGAATGGATGCTGGAGTTTGTTCAATGCTTTCTCTGCATCTATTGATATTATCATGTGGTTTTGGTTTTTCTCTTTGTTGATGTGGTGTATTATGTTAACTGATTTCTGGATGTTGAACCATCCTTGTGCCCCTGGGATAAATCCCACTTGATCATGGTGAATAATGCTTCTTATGCATCATTAGTTTCTATTTGCCAGGATTTTATTTAAAATTTTTGCATCCATGTTCACTAGGGAAATTGATCTATATTTTTCTTTCTTGGTGCTGTCCTTATTTGATTTTGGTATGAGTGTGATGTTTGCTTTGTAGAATGTGTTTGGCAGTTTTCCTTCTTTCTCAATTTTTGGAAAAGTGTTTGTAGTGCAAGCACTATTTCATCTTTGAATGTGTGGTAGAATTCATTTGTAAAGTCATCAGGTTCTTATTTTTAGGTAGGGTTTTGATGAATGCTTCAATTTCATTGCTTGTGATTGGTTTATTTAAGTTCTCTATATCTTCCTTGTTTAATTTTGAGGAGTTGTATCTTTCTAAGAGTCTGTTCCTCTCATCCAGGTTGTTGTATTTATTTCCATATAGTTGTTCATAGTAATCTCTTATTATCCTTTGGCTTTCTTTTGTGTCTGTTTTAATTTCTCCTCTTTCATTTGTGATTCTGTTTATTTGAATTTTCTCTCTTCATCCATTTGTTAGCTTTGCAAGATGCTTATCAATTTTATTTTTTCAAAGAACCAGATCTTAGTTTTGTTGATCTTCTGGATAGTTCTTTTAGCTCATACATTGTTTATTTCTTCTTTAATTTTTGTTATTTCTTGTCTTCTACTGGGTTTTGGATTTTTTGTTGTTCTTTTTCTAATTTTTAGAGTTGGTAGACTAAGTTGTTTTCTTGGTTATTTACTTGGTTTTTTATATGGGCCTGTATTGCTATGAACCTTCCTCTTAGATATGCTTTTGCTGCATCCCAGACATTTTCAAATGTCTTCTTTATCATTTGTTTTGAAGTAAGTTTGAATTTCTTCTTTAATTTCTTCAATTACCCATTCTTCATTTAGTAACATGTTGTTCAGTCTCCAAGTGTTGGATGCTTGCCTTGCTTTCTTTTCATTGTTGATTTCTAATTTGATACCCGTATAGTCTAAAAAAAAAGTTGGTAATATGTTAATGTTTGTGCATTTATTCTTGTTTGCCTTGTGGCCTAGTATGTGGTCAATTTTAGAGAATGGTCCATGTGCATTTGCAAAGGTGTACTCTTTTCTTTGTGGGTGTAGCGTCCTATACATATCTATTAGGTCTGTTTTGTCTAGGTCTTCTTTTAAGGCTTTTGTGTCCTTGTGCAGCTTTTGTTTTTTTGATCTGTCCTTTGTTGAGAGTGGGGTGTTAAAGTCTCCTACTACATATGTGTTTTCATCTATATTTGTTTTCAGTTCTCTTAGTAGCTGTCTTATGAATCTTGGTGCACCCTTATTTGGTGAGTATATGTTGATAATTGTTATGTCTTTTTGGTTGGTTGGCCCTTGAGCCATTAGGTAGTGGACCCTCTTTATTCTTTACTACATTTTTATTTTGAAATCTGCTTTGTCTGCTATAAGAATGGCTCCCCTGGCTTTTTGTGGGGGCCATTTGCTTGTAGAATTGTTTCCCATCCTTTTACCTTCAATCTTCTTGTCTTTGGGAATCAGATGTCTTTCTTGGAGGCAGCAGAATGTTTGAGTTCTGTCTGCAACTCTGTGTCTTTTGATTGATGAGTTTAACCCATTGACATTTAGAGTTATTATTGATCTTTGAGGATCTAACAATGAGTTCCTGGTGGTCATTTGGGGTCTGTTTTAGTTTCTTCTTTCTTTTATTTTTATTATTCATTCTGTTTATTCTTCTGCAGGTTTCGATCTTAGGGCTTCTTGCAGGAGTTCTTGGAGAAGGGGTTTGTTGGTAGCAAATTTCTGGAGGCTTTGTTTGAGAAGGTTCTAATTTTTCCTTCATAAAGAAATGATGAATTTGCTGGTTAGAGTATTCTTGGTTGGCACTTTTTGTCTTGGAGTGTTTTTGAAGGTTTGTCCCCATTATCTCCTTGCTTGGAGTGTCTCTTCTGAGATATCTGAGCTCAGTCTGATCGGTTTGCCTTTGTAGGTGATCTGTTTCTTCTTTCTTGTTAGTCTGATCATTTTTTCTTTATCTTTGGCTTTTGTAAGTTTTACTATGATGTGTCTTGCTGTGTTTCTTCTTTCATTAAAGTAGTTTGGTCTCCTTTTTGCTTCCTGTATGTCTATTTTCATTTCTTTCTTTAGGTTTCGGAAAATTTCCTCCATTATTTCATTGAAGAGCCTTTCAGAACCTATGTTTTTCTCTTTACCTTCTGGAATTCCAATTGCTCTTATATTTGTTTTATTTAGGGTATCTGACATATCTCTGATTTTTTTCTGTCTTCTTACTTTGTTTTTCTCTCTCTTTTTCTTTCTTCACACCACTTCTGTGTCCTCTAGTATGCTGATTCTTTCTTTCTTCTATTTCTTCTAATCTGCTTTCCTGGCTCTTCCCTGATTTTATGAGTGCTTCTATTGCTCCTCTTATGCACTGTATCTCCTGCAGTTTATTTAAGGTTTCAATTTCATTTTTCTGTTCATCAATGATACTGCTCATTTTGCTGCATTCTTTCCTATATTTTCTTACTACTTCTTTTAGTTAATTGAAAGCTTCTACCCTCTTGTTTTCCCTTTTTCCCCCCTCTTCCTTGGCCTTTTTGAGTGCTTTTATCATGTTGATTCTTAATTCTTTAACTGACATATGAAACATTTCTTCCATGTCCTCCATGTTAGTTTCTGCAGATTGTTTATCCTTTGTTGGTGAGTTATTTTTCTTAGGGCTTGCTTGAGTATTTGTATTCTTCCTCCTTCCTGTGTTTTCTTTTTGGACTTGCTCTACATATTGAGTGCTCTAGTATTAGATGGCATGTTGAAGCCTATCTAGTTGTGGTTAACTCTGCCTTTGTGCTTTTGCTGCTGTGGTGATTATATCTTATTTCAGTTGGCTATTTTGGGGGACAAGTTCCTTTTCAGAGAGTGGGTGTGGTGACTAGATGTGGTTTCTATTGTATTGTCTGTCTTCTTTTTTGTTGTTCTTCCTCTTTCAGCTTGATGAATCTTAAACATATATTCATCCTACGAGCATCTAGGCTTGTTGTATAACCCTTTTTGATTGGGGTGTCTTGACACTCTTGGGTAGTGAGTGTCCTTGTTTTCCAAGTTTTAGCTTTTGGGCTTTGAGGTGCGAGCTGGTCACCTCCAACTTGACTTTCCCAGGGCCCAAAAAACTCAATCTGCACCTAGCCTGAACATCAGGGGCCCATTCAATTGCAAAGTTGCAGCTCCACCCTAACTCTCAGGAGCATTACCTTGACAACTGGGAGCAGACAGGTGCTGAATGGAACCCTGGCTGAGTCGTCCCAACTGCTGTTGTAGTAGCTTATCTCCACTGAGTTGGATTTCTCTGGGCCCATAAAACTCAGTCCGTGCCTCAACCTGAGCCCCACTGGACTTCAAGGTGTGAGCTGGTCACCTCCAAGTTGACTTTCCCAGGGCCCAAAAAACTCAGTATATACCTAGCCTGAACAGCAGAGGCCTATTACTCAAGGAAGACTTTAAATAATACATCTCCAATGATAAGATAATCTACCTATGGAACATAGAAAGGGACAGAAATAATAATTGCCACAGAATCATAAGAAATGGAAATCAGAGGCACACTACAATCTGAAGTGGAGGCCACAGGCACCCGAGTGGTGGGTGCAGGCCAGGGGGATGGTGAAGACTGGCTCCCTATGGGAGTGAGCCAAGGCAACTTGGTGGCTCCCACCTGCCACTCCAGAGTTCTGCTCCTGCCTCTGTCAGGAGCAGGGGCTCTTAAACTGCCAGGTCACAAACTGGTGAGGGCATCCCCCCCTGGTTCATTTTTACCCCTATCATTCCTCATCTTGAACAAGGAAAGCAACAATCCAGATGTAGCAGTGGAGAGAGAAAAATAAATAAAGACCCTGAAACCCATCCATCACCTGCCCAAAAAGAGTATGTTTGAAATGCCAAGACACAAGATTATGTAAGACAAGAGCGAGGGAATATCACCAAGTAACACTGACAATATTTCTGGTGCTGGGGATAAACTCCCCATCCAGAGACACTTTCAACATGAGCAAGGAGCTCCTCAACTTCAATGGAGGAGCAAAGTCAGAAAGAAGTGGCAGTGGTCCTTGGAAAACAGTGATCATGAGAGAGAGGGGATGACCCAGACCAACCATTTTGCTGAAGTTTGCCCCCTCTGGGGAATGCCAGAGTGAACAACAGCTGGGAAATGGCTCCCAATATCAAATGCCAGAGCTCCAAGGTTAAGAAACAACACCATGGATAAACATCACAATCAACAGAAAAGACAGCCAATAAGAACATGGAAACACTGAAACCAGAGATCCTAAGGGTCCTGATAAAAAGAGACTGTCTCCTCCACCACAAGAAATTCCACAATGAAGATGCTAAAAGAACCACTCCACAAACTAGACCAGCAGGAGATTTTCTGACATGCTCAGAAGGGCCACCTGCCCCAAGGTTATTTACGGAGATCTGCTCAGCAGATCTCTGGTCTGCAATCCCCCAGTTCACCCAGGAGTACACTGCTTCAAAGAAGAAAACAAAGAAACCAATGAGTCAATCATTGGCCGATAATTGACAACAACAAAGGAACTGGAGTGACTAGAAGGGGGGCCATAGGAAGGGGAGGGGGAGAGGGTAGGACCAGTCCTACAAACACAAGCTATGTAATCAAACAAGAAAAATTTTAAAAAATAATTATACAAAAAGAATTTTAAAGAAGAAGCAGAAATCAAAGAAAATCCAATAGATCAATACAACCAAAAGTTGGCCCTTAAAATTTTTTTTAAATAATATACAAAGCTCTTGCTAGGCTTACAAGGAAAAAAAGAAGAAACTGTACTGAATTGCATCAGAAATAAAAAGAAAAGGAACAACATATATCAGGAAAAGAGAGGATCATAAGACATTTACTAAATATCTATATATCAGTAACTTGAATAAACAAGCTTAATCTATAAGAAATAGGCAAGTTCTTAGAAATATACAACTTTCCACAACAACTTCTGGAAGAAATAAAAAACATGTGCAGAGTAATTACAAGCAACAAATACAAAGTTAACAGGTTTCCCGCAAAATAAGGACCATGACTGGACATTTTTGATTAGTGAGTTCTATCAAACTATCAAAGATAAATTAAGACCTGCCCTCAAATACTTCAAAAAATGGAGAAAAATGAAATGCTTCCAAATACACTTTATGTGGTCACCATTACCTGGCTACCAAACCCAGAGAATGGCATCATTTTAATAAAAGAAATGTGTGGGCCAATATGACTAATGAATGTAAATGCAAAAACCCTCTATGAAATCTTAGCAAACTAATAAAAAATTTTTAAAAGATTACACATCATGAATGACTGGCTGGGATTTATCCCAGAAACACAAGTATGGCTCAACATTGAAAATCAAGCAATGAGATGTTACCAGTAACATTAGTTTTATCAAAAAGTCAAGGAAAAATACTAAGTGTTGGTAAGAATCAGGGAATAAAGGACCATTTTGTACTATTGAAAGTGTAATTGGAATAGCCACAGTGGAAAAGCGATTTCTCAAATCATAAAATGGAATTACCACATAATCCAGCAACTCCACTTCCAGATATTTAAAAGAAAAATATTAACACACTTATTCAAAAAGACATATGCTCCCTATTGTCACTGCAGCACTATTCACAATAGACAGTTTATGGAAAACACAAGTGCTAGAGGACAAACAAATGATTCACAAAAGTGAGAAAGACTGATAAGACATACAGACAGAATTAATAGGTACTGGGTTATTTAAAAATAGTTTAAATCTTGTCATTTTTCAAAAACATGAATAGAATGTGAGATTATGCTATGTCAAATGGAAAAAAAAACAAATGCCTTGTGATTCATTCAGTTGTGGAATATGAAAGGAATAAATAAAAACAAACTTTCAGACTCATCAACAAATTGGTAGTCACCAGAGGAGAAGGAAGTCAAGGGAAATAACTTGTTGAAGGATTATGATTTGACTTTCGGTAATGGATGTGTGTAAAAAAAAAACAATTGCTAGGGTTGAGAAATTGTGCAACCAAAATCTATACACTGTGTAAATTAATGTTACCTCAATTAATAAAGAAGAAATTTCACTCAGTCTATTGCCCAGTCAAAATCCGTGACCTGAGGGGTCCTGGGAAGGACAGGACAGGGCTGTGCTCTCATCGTGAGCCTCCTGCACCTTCAAAAAGCTACTTCTCACCTCTGCTGCCCCAGCTTACCCTGAGTTCTCTTCTCTCTCACCTGGAGATAGAGGTGACTAGTCTCTCCTGTCCATGCCCAGTCTAGGCTCTGTACAATTGGGAGCTAAACCAGGTCCTGCTCTGATCACAACCTAGTGGTGACTCCACATTCCACAGTCACCCCCAGATCCCCAGGGTGATTCCTTCCCAGATCTCTGACATCCACTCATATTTCTCTCCTCTCCCTCTGCTCTGGCTCATACTCACCTCATCTGTCTTTACACACTTGGCCCCCAGCCAGTTCCCCACAGATTGTTCCCTCCATGGGGTCTTCACCCCCCAATATCCCACCCTCTCCACTAACCGCCTGGATAGAGGCAGCTGCTCCCATGCCCTTTTCTCCCCTGCTGCTCCACCTACTCCTGCCTGTCCCTCCTCTCAGCTCCTCCACCAGGTATTTGAAAGGGTGGGACATCCAAAATATCTCTTAAAGCTTGTAAAGGTTCAGAGTTTTCAGCAGAACCCAAATTTTCCTGCAGGGTTTGTATCTGCAGTTAACTGCTCAGGAGCCTTGCTGGGTGACCATGGACCTCATGGCTCAGAGAAGGTAACTTTCAAGAGAGTAGATGATAGGGTGTGCTAGCCCCCATTGTTTTTTGTTTAAGATTGCTGATTTTAAGGACAGATGTTAAAATGTGAGAATGACCTTAGTTGGAATTTTTTTTTAGGGAGATGCAGGAGGGAGGGAGAAGTGGAATGATCCAGATGTGGTTTCTGGAAGGCGGGAAATCAGGTTATAAAAAAGGGTGTGCAAACAAAGAGAGGGATTTAAATATGGGATCAGAGTCCAACATGGAGATCAGATAGAGACAGAGGTTCAATGGAGGAGAGATGAAAATCTGCCGTCATGTAGAGTAAAGATGTGAGCCATGTGGACTTGGCCAGGCCTGGGGGCCTGTAGCCTTTGACTGGCCCAGACTGTCAGCATGTGTGCTAAATGCAGCTAACAAGTTTGAAGATTTAAACTCCGTGTTGGAGTTTGTTTGGCTGAGTTTGACTGGTGTCTAGAAGAGGCTGTGCAAAAGTTAGGCCTAAAAAGAAAGTGAGCTTGACTGGGTCCGGTACCATAAAATTCCTGCTACCTAAAGGTGACAAGAAGGCAGCATGGAAGACAAGGAGGAACATGCCAAAGAAGTGCCCCAAAGAAAGATGTCTTCAAACATGCGGAATGAACTCTGACTGGCTGATTTTGGTGAGATGATCAGGACTGAGAGACTGAAGATTTCTGGGCAATCTGGGAAAGAACTTTGGAGAATGCTGAAAAAGGTTAAGGTAAAGGTTAAAGGTGAATAAGCTGTTTGTAGCCTGCTTCATAGAGGGAAGCAGGCCTGTAAGTGTTTCAAGTTAAGTTAAGAAGTCTTCTTCGGGTCGCCCACTTTCATAGAGAAGCAGGACTTGGATCACATTAGGGTGGGGGTTTGTAGAAACCAGCTGGCTGTGGGACCCCACGAAACTCTCCTTGATGGACAAGTCACCACTCTGACTCCTTTCACCATTTGAAATTGAAAGCTTGAACTGCAACCCCAGCAGAATCGATCTTGCCCTCTGGTTATCGGGAGAAAACAGCAGGATCAGAGAGTAAAAGAGGGAGATGCAGGCATCTGACACCCCTGAAGGCACAGGGAGAGACACCCACTCAGTATACCTGTTGAGCAGCCATTACACTGCAGACTGCTGGGCTCCCAGACTCAGAACTGGGGTTGACTGGGAGAGAGGGGTCACAGGACTGACATTAGCCCACATAGAGCTCTGCTTAGACCAGATGGTGACCACCCAAGGGACCCCAGGGAACTGTCACCCCACAAGGCAGAGCCTGTGAGGAACCACAGGAAGCTGTGTTTCTGCTTGTCACAACCGCTGACCAGGAGCCCCCCTAGCCTGGACACCAGAGTCAGCATTAGGCACTAGGGGCTGCCAGAACCTGGTCCTGCCCACATTGCATGCAAAGTAAAGGACCTTGGACTCAGGCTTGCCCCAGGAGGACACACCCAGAAACCTCACCTCCCTGAATGTTGCCCTGGAGTCCATATGGTGAGGAGAGGAAGAGGGAGGGAGGGAGCAGAGGGAAGATGTCCCTGGACAGCATTGGGGACACTGGACATCTTGCAGGAAGGAGAGACACCACACTCACTGCCTCTCCCAGCTCTTCATGGCCTATTCCTGCTGCCTTGTCAACACACTGTTCATTGTCCCCCATTCTATCTGCACATATATAAATTGTCCTGATCCTAATGGGTTAATATTTACCTACATCTTTAACAGACATAAGATACCTTTACTCTTTTGATTGTTTCAAGTGCTTTGAAATAGTTTCAGGTAAATACGTGAGGAAGGTTAAAAACATTGGTAGATATAAAATCAGTTATAATTTTTGTCGGCTGCCAGAAGCAAGTACGAGAAATGAATGGATGAGGAGAGATTGCCCAACAGCAGCCGGAGGTCAAATGGAGGTATGGGCCATAAGACAACTTTATTAACAAAAGAAAGGGATATTTATAGGGACACAGGGTGAGAGCCTGTTGTATTCCAAAGAAGACAAGCAATCCTGAGAGACAACATTCTAAAGCAAAGAGTAATTGAGGGAGGGGTAGTGTAGGGGTGGTCGCTAATCTTTGATAAGGCTAACATTGATAAGGAAAAGCCAGTGGAGGGCATCAGTGCTATTTCAGAAGGTCATTTCAGTCAATCAATTCCTAAGTTTTCCTAGGGATGGTTAACAAGAGAGAGGTTTTCCTTATCTCCTTTGGAATGACCCTTCTGGTATGCAAATGGCACACAGCAAATTTTAAATTGCAACTATTGATGGAAGGATTAAGCCCCTTCTCTGCCTATTATTTGCTGGGCAGGGTAGAGCAGTTGTGGGGGAGAAGGAATAGCAAAATAAGAGAAACACATGCACACAGACACCACATATACTCACACATGCACACACACACACACACACACACACACACAGTTGTACAGTGACGACAGACTCTCCTCAGAGCATCCCAGTAAAACGAAGCTCACTAAAACGAAGCTCATTCTGTGCAGAATCCATGGCATCTGGTGAGCAGAGCCTGGACACAAGGTGACTGTCTCCAGACAGCAGGGTGTGGCCTCAGCCCTCAGCTTTCAGCTCATCTGTAGGGACAAGTCCTGGGACAGGAAGGGCAGGTGGGGTCCCTGTGACTGTCAGCATCAGTCTCTAATGGTGGTAGCTGCTGTCCCATCTACTCTCCTCTTAGTCTCTCAGGACAGCACACAGACCAGGCACCAGGCCACCAGCAACACTGCTATTGATCCCCCCGCAGGACTAGTAGGAAAAAAAGTTTCTCAGGCTGTTTTTGGCAGTGTTTGGGTCACTTAGCTTTGTGGCCAAATTTAAAAGGGAGCCAGGTCAACCCCACAGCTCAGCTGAGCTTTGAACAGGGGCAAGCATCACACTGGCTCATGGTTCATGAGAAACCAGGGGTGGAATGGGAGAGAAAAAAATTAGAATATCTGTTAAGATGTTTATTTTTTTTATGTTTTTGTGGGAAGAAAACAAGTTACAGATAGGTATACATATTACAGTGCCATAATTACAAAATTATAAACCATGAAAATAGTATTATTTATTCATATGTGTGATTTAAAAGTTTCAAATACCACAGGAATGATAAACATCAAATCCAGTGCAGTGATTATTTTTTCTGGGAATGTATAATGGGAATAGGATAGAAGAGAATATCAACTATCTCTGCAAAGGCTGATTTTTTTAATTTACATTTTTTAATTTTATATTTATATATATTACATTATTGTGTACCCCAAGGTTTTCCCATTTCCCTAACACCATAGGATCACAGAGAATATCAACTATCTCTGCAAAGGCTGATTTTTTTAATTTACATTTTTTAATTTTATATTTATATATATTACATTATTGTGTACCCCAAGGTTTTCCCATTTCCCTAACACCTGTTAATCATCCTGCTCTTTTGGGTCCTCTGCTTTCCCCACCTTCTCCCCCTCCTCTCTCGCTCCATCGTTCAGCCCCATTGGTTATTTCTAATTTTTCTTAATCATTTGTTTGCTTTTCCCTATACTGTCATATAAGTGAGACTATTCTGTATTTCTCTTTTTCTTTTTGACTTATTTCTGCTAATATGAGTCCTTCTAGTTCCATCCATGTTGCTACAAATGACATATGATTGTCCTCCTTGATCAATGTGTAGTATTCCATCGTGTCATACATATATCACAGTTTTTCAGCCATTCATCAGTTTGGGGGCATTTGGGTTGTTTCCATATCTTGGCAGTTGTAAACAGATCTGCAGTAAACATGTACATACAGGTGTCCTTTGCAATTAGTGTTTTCATGTCCCCTGGGTAGATTATCAGTAGTGGGATTGCTGGGTCGAATGGTAATTTGAATTGTTTGAGGTTCCTCCTCATAGTATTCCAAGTGGCTGGACCAGTTTGTACTCCTTCCCACCAGCAGTGCAGGAGAGTAACTTTTCTTCCACGCCCATGCCAAAACTTGTTACCTGTTTTTTTTTTTTTGTTTTTTTTTAAATGGGCCATTCTTTCTGGTGTAAGAAGGAATCTCAGTGTGGTTTTAATTTGCATTTCCTTGATTATTAGTGATGTGGAGCATTCTTTCATGTGCATATTGACCATCTGTATTTCCTCTTTGTTGAAGTGTCTTTTTAGTTCTCCCCATTTTTTCATTGAGCTTTTTACTTTGTTTTTGTTGAGTTGTATGAGCTCTTTGTGGATCTTTGCTATCAGACCCTTATTACTTGTCTGGAGGGCAAAAATTTTCTTCCAGTCGGTTGGGTTTCTTTTTGTTTTGTTTATTGTCTCTTGCTGTACAGAAACTTTGCAGCTTGATGTAGTCCCAGCTGTTTATGTTTTCCTACATTTTTTTCTTTTGCCAGCTGTAGTTGTTTCCAGAAATGGATTTCTGAAGTGAAATTCATGGAGGGTTTTGCCCAGGTTTTCTTCAATGTATTTGATGGTTTCAGGAACTCATATCCAATTATTTTATACATTTTGAGTTGATTTTTGTACAGGGTGTGAGGGTGCTATCTTGATTTTTTTTTTTTTTGAATGCCATAGTCCATTTTTCCCAGCACCATTTACTGAAGTGGCTGTCCTTGTTTCAGTGTATGTTTTTTGCCCCTTTTTTGAAGATTAGTTGAACATATATGTGTGATTTTATTTCTGGGTATTCGATTCTGATCTTGGTCTGTTTGCCTGTTTTTGTACCAGTACCATGCTGTTTTAATTATTATGGCTTTGCAGTAGAGTTTGAAATCTGAGATTGTAATGTTTCCATTATCTCTTCTGTCTTCTGTTTTTCAAGAGGGTTTTGGCTATTTGGGGTTTCTGTTGTTTCATATGAATTTATGTCATTGGGATCTTTATTGGAATTGCATAGAATGTGTAGATTGCCTTTGGTAATATGGCCATTTTGATAATATTGAGTCTTCCAATCTATGAACAGGGAATGTCTTTCCATTTTTTAACATCATTTTCTATTTCTTTTAAGAATGTTTTATAGTTTTCTTTGTATAGGTTTTTTACTTCTTTTGTAAGGTTTGTTCTCAAGTGTTTAATTTTCTGTTGAAATGGTAAATGGAGTGTCTTTTTAAATTACATCTTCTTTTGATTGATTCTTTGCATATGTGAATGCTATTGATTTTTATGTGTTGATTTTGTATACAGCTACCTTACTGAATGAATTTATTATTTCAATTAGCTTTTCTGTCTATTTTTGGGGGTTCTCTATATAGACTATCATATCATTCACATACACTGATAGCTTTATTTCTTCTTTCCCTATTTGAGTCCTTTTATGTCTTTCTCTTGTCTTATTGCCCTAACTAGGACTTCCAGAACTATGTTGAAAATGAGTGGTGAGAGTGGGCATCCTTGCCTGGTTCCAGATCTTAATTGAAATGATTTCAGTTTTTCCCCATTGAGGATGATATTTGTTGTGGGTTTGTTATATATAGCTTTTATTATGTTGTATGTTCCTTTTATACCAATTTTTCCACTTCTTTCATCATGAAAGGGTGCTGAACTTTATCAAATGGTTTTTTCACATCCATTGATATGATCATATGGTTTGTCATTTTCTCTTAGGTGATGTGATAGATTATGTTGATTGATTTTCACATGTTGAACTATCCTTGTGCCCCTGGGATGAATTCCACTTGGTCATGGTAGATAATCCTTTTTGTGCAATGTTTGATTCAATTTGCCAGGATTTTGTTTAGAATTTTTGCATCTGTGTACATTAAGGAGATTGGTCTATAGTTCTCTTTCTTTGCACTGTCTTTATTTGGTTTTGGAATTAGTGCAATGTTTGCTTCATACAATGTATTTGGTAGTTTTCCTTCTTTCTCAATTTTTAAAAGGAGTTTTAACAGTTCCAGTGTTAGATCCTTTTTGAATATTTGGTAGAATTCATTTGTGAAACCATCTGAATCTGAGCTCTTGTTTTTAGGGAGGGTTATGATGACTGCTTCCATTTCATCATTTGTGATTGACCTGTTTAAGTTATCTATTTCTTCTTTGTTCAATTTTGGATAAATGTATTGTTCTAGAAATTTGTCCATCTATTCCAGGTATTTGTTTACATATAGATGTTTGTAGTAGTCTGTAATTATCTTTTGGATTTCTGCTGTGTCTGTTGTAATATCTCCCTTTTTGTTTGTGTTCCTGTTTATTTGAGTTTTCTCTCTTCTCTTCTTTGTAAGCCTTGCAATTGGTTTATCAATTTTATTCATTTTTCCAAAGAACCAGCTTTTGGTTTTGTTTATCTTCTTGGTGATCTTTTTGGTTTCTATTTCATTTATCTCTGCTTTTATTTTAGTTATTTCTGTCTTCTTCTGGGTTTTCGAATTTTTGTTGCCCTTTTTTTAGGTCCTCAAATTGGGAGATTAGAGTATTTCTTTGTGTTATTTCAATCCTTTTTATTTTGACCTGTATTGCTTTTATTACTGCTTTTGTTGCATCCCACACATTTTGGAAAGCTGTATCATCTTTGTCATTTGTCTCCATGAATGTTTTAATTTCTTCTTTGATTTCTTCTTTTACCCTGTGATCTTCCAAAAGCCTGTTGTTCAATGTCCATGTAGTGTTTACTCTCCTTACCTTCTTTTCATTGTTGATTTCTAGTTTGATGCCTTTATGATTAGAGGAAAAGGTTGGTATTATTTAAATCTTTTTGCATTTATTCAGTTGTGTCTTGCAGCCTAATATATGGTCAATTTTAGAGAATGAACCATGTGCATTTTATATATATATATATATATATATATATTATATATATATATTATATATATATAAATATATATATATATATATATATGGTCCATTTAGTCTAGATCTTCCTTTAACTCTTTTGTGTCTTTGTGTAGTTTCTGTTTTGTTGATGTGTCTTTTGGAGAGAGTAGTGTGTTAAAATCTCCTACCAAGTACATATTCTCATCAGTATTTGTTTTCAGTTCTGCTAGTAGTTGTTTTATGAATTTTGGTATTCCCTCACTAGGTGCGTATATGTTGATTATTGTTATGTCCTTTTGGTGGACATAACCATTTATGTACTGGCCATTTAACCATTATGTACTGGCCATCTTTATCTTTTGTCACTTTTCTTAGTTTGAAGTCTGCTGTCTGATATAAGAATGGCAACCCCTGGTTTTTTTGGGGGGAGGGCTTTTTCTTGTAGTTTTTCCAGCCCTTTACCTTCAGTCTATGCTTATTCTTAGAGAGTAGATGTGTTTCTTGAATGGCAGAAGAATGTTGGGTTCTGTTTTCTGATCCAGTCTGATCTACATCTTTTGATTGCTGAGTTTAGAACATTGATATTTGGAGAGATAATTGATGTTTGAGATTCTAATGGTGGTTTTCTGGTGGTCATTTTGGGATTTTGATATGGTTCCTTGTTTTGTTAGTGTTATTTGTTCTTCTTATGGCATTGATCTTGAGGCCTCTTGCCTCAAAATTTCTTGGAGTGGGGGTTTAGTGGTAGCAAATTTCTGGAGACTTTGCTTGTCAGAGAAGGTTCTAATTTTTCCTTCAAAGAGGAATGATAATTATGCAGGGTAGAGTATTCTTGTCTGGCACATTTTTTCTTGGAGTTTTTTGTAGATGTGACTCCATTCTGTCCTTGCCTGAAGTGGTCTCTTCAGAGAAATCTGAGGTCAGTGTTATGGATTTTCCTTTGTAGGTTATCTGTTTCTCTTCTTGGGTCATTCTGATTATTTTTTTCCCTTATCTTGGGTTCTTATGTGTCTCACGATGTGTCTCACTATGACTTTTCTTTCATTAAAGTGGTTTGGTGTCCTTTTTACTTCCTGTATTTCTATTTTCATTTCTCTTTTCAGATTTGAGAAGTTCTCCTCTATTATTGTATTAAAAAGCTTTTCAGTCCCCATGACTCTTTCATCTCCTTCTGGGATTCCTATTACTCTTATATTTATTTTCTTTAAGGAATCTGACATGTTTCCGAGCTTTTCTTCATTCTTCTTACTTGTTTATCTCTCTTTTTCTTTCTTCATCCTATTTCTGTACCACTGAGTGTGCTGATTTGTTCTTTTATTCATCCAATCTTTCATGGCTTTTCCTTGCATTTTTGAGCTCATCTATTCCAACCCTTAAATCCTGAGTCTCCTTCCTTTGATTTGATTTTTAGGGATTCATTTTAATTCTTGAGTTCATTGATTAAGTTATATATATAGATGCTTTCTTTTTTTATATGTTTCTACTTCTTAGTGCATTAAATGCTTCTATCATTCTGATGTCTGTTTTTGCTGATTCTTCTCTGATCTGTTTGAGTGCTTTTAACAAGTTGATTTTGAAATCTTTGTCTTTCATACACATCATTTCTTCAATGTTTTTCTTGGTGTTTTCTGGAGATCATATTTTCTTTAGTGGTGATGTATTATGTCCTGTAGGGTTTGCTTGCATGACTACATTTTTCTCCTTACTGTGCTGTGCTTTTGGGCTTCTCCTACATATTGAGCAACCATGGCTCTGGGTTCATCAGCATGTTGATGATATTTTCCAGATTGCGAGTAGATCTGTAGTTTAATTTACTAATTTCCAATAGCAATGCTGGTGCCACAGACTTTCAGCCTCTCATATGAGGGGAAGGACACTCGGTTCCCTTGGACCCTGGGCATATGGGGGCAATTCTCTGAGTTCTGGCTGTGGTGGAAATGCAGGGATGGGGCCCTACCAGCCAGCCTGGTGCAGGCAGTGACTTCTGGCTATTCACCTGGAGGAGGAGGGCAGGTGGGTTCCCTCAGACTCTGGGTAGATGGGAGCGTCTCTCCAGATTCTGGCTGTGGTGGTGACACAGGTAGGGGACCCTCCCAGCCATGTTAAGATGTTTAATCTCATCCCTTTTGAACTATTGATTTATTATTTTATATTCTGTGTAATATTTGCATATTATTGTCATCTGAGCTGCATTTTCATAATATAACACTGCAAGGAGAGAGTGTTCAAAAGAATCTAGAGATTTAGCTCTAAACCTCCACCCCTGAGGTTCTCCCTGAAGCAACATTTCTCACAGAGGGAAGCAGGGACATCTTGCAGCACCTGCCTGGGGCACATCAGAATGGGGGGTTACTGACTGGGGGAGGGATAAAGGGCCAGAGAAAGTTTACCAGGTATTTTCTACAGGTCCTATGAGGCTCTTCTTCTCCCTGGTGGTCAGTGCAGGGAGGACACTGAGGGAAAGAAAGGATGGAGAAGACAAGAAAGAAGGGACAGGAAAGCAAGAACCAGACACCAAAGACCAGATGTTGCAGGATCCACTGAGTGACTCCTGATGAAGAGGTTGTGCCTGCAACAATGGCAACTGTGGGGACAAAGTGGGGCATATGAAGAGCAGAACTCTTCTTCCCCTGCTGAGATGGGAAGGAAGAAGGGGTGACCCTTTTAGGGAGGGATCTGGGAGACACTCCACCTCTATCCTTCCTCCACAAGAGTTCTTGCTCCAAATCCCATAAGTAGCTGCATCAGGAGACTCAGAATTGATGGGTTATTAGAGAGGGTCACACAGCAACCTTGACACAGGTAAGCATGGAAATAAGGGGGAACAGAATGATGCATCGACAGAGACAAGCACAAGATGAAGGTAAGATTGAGATCTATGGCCAGAATAGAGACCCTATGTATCCAGACTAATAGACCTCTGGCAGGACTGTTGTGGGGCCATCAAGTCCCAGCCTCTTGTCCCCACCCCTTGGGGCTGCTGAGCCTCCAGGAAACTGGGATTTTCCTGGAATGGGAGGGTGGGGGCTCCCAAAATTTAAAACAGTCATGAGATGTGGGTTCTATACACACATAGTTTATCAATATTCATCAACTCTTCACTCCCAAAACATCCCCAGGGACACCCCCATCCACCTCTGCAACCATGACCCTGAGACCACAGGCAGGGTCTCCACTGTCCCTTTAATTCACAATCAAGAGGTTGGGGGTCTGGGGGTTAACCACTTTATTGAAGTATGATCGACATAAAGAGAGCATTATGCATGTAATGTATATTACATCCTCCCCCATTCAAGTTTACAGATCTGTACACATCCATGGAAACATCCCCACAATATAAACCATAAACACATCCATAACCTGCCAAAGTTTTCTCTACTCTTTATCATAATTAGTGTGTGTATGTGAGATGATATCTTTAAAATAATATCTACTCTCTTAAATGTAAATGTATAAGTGTGCATTACACAATTGCAATTATAAGGTCTGAGCTTTTCACACAGATGCTTCCTTAATGAACTTTTCTAAGAAGCAGGAAAAGAGTAAATGCAATGAGGACACAGACAAGGTGTCAGGACCAGACTCTGGGCTCTGTGTCCATATTGTTCTGAAAACAAGGGGCTGCTACCTGGTGACTTGCATCCTCACCAGCTTCAGACACCCCAGACCCTCCTTCCCCACAGCTCCCCAGTAAGGCCACAGGCTCCTCCCAGGGCCTAAGCTTCATCCTGCATATTCCCTCTGTCCCTCTGCCCTTCGCAACCCCAACCCCATACACTGCTCTCATCATAGCCCCTGCCTTCCTGTGGGGGAGAAGCAGTCCCACTCTCCCTTGTCATTCACTCTGCTCTGTTCCTCCTCCAGGTGCTCACTCATCAAATGTCATATATGAGACCTAACTATACCAGAATCTTCCAGTTCACATCCACAAGTCCAGATGGTCCCACAAACCCCTTTCCACTCTCCATTCCATCCCCTCCTCTTCTGAGGTGACTTCTGCCCTCTTTCCACATCCCCCTTGCAGAGTGAGGCCCTCCTGTCCTGGAGCTGCTCTCAGGACGGGATATTCCCTTCCCTAGAATTGCCTGACCTCTGGCTCTCCAGGGTCAGCTGGTCAGAAACAGGATTCCCAGTTAGTCCCAAACTTAGGGTTCACATCTCTGGAGCACTTGAGAATTGATGTCAAGTGGGACATGGATCATCTTCCTGATCATCACAGGATGAATGAAGCTTCCCTCCAGGTGCATAGGAAAGTAGGAAAGACCATGTGACTGTCAGAGGTGGGAAATGGAGGAAGGAGTGATAGTGGATGACATGGCTACATGGGAAGCTGGGATTCCCTTCTTTGTGATACAGCTGAAAATGGGGTTGCGTCATTAATTACCTGGTGGGTGGGGTCTGACAAAAAAGACCATGTGAGAAGAAATGGCAAGCCTGAAAAGAGAGTTGGGGGCAGTTGCTGGTGTGGCCAGAAGCCTTGGAATGGTGGGCTGATGTGGCTGGGTATATAGAGCACTGACTAGAGAAGCCTGGAGGGGCAACTGCCTGTGTAGTCAGGTTTGTGGCCTGTGGAATGGTGGTGGAATGTTGTGGAATGATGGGCCAGGAGAAGAAATGCTGTGGAATGGTGGGCCAGGAGAAGAAAGGTGCATGGTGCTGGAGTGAGAGGTGGCTAGAAAAAGGAAAAAAATGGCTTATTTTCTTTGAAAGCTGGAAAACTGGTACCTGGAGAAATCTAAGGATTTGAAGAAGTTGATTCTGCATCAATATTTGCTAAAAAAGTTTGAAGAAAATTGGAGAAGTTGAGGGCACTGGAGCTGAAGACATCACTATCTTCTCTGATGCATGTGGTTAGAGGACACCTCAAATGAACTTTAAATTGAAAATTTGTTACTGGATTATGTGGTGAGAAAGCTACCCTCCCCCATCCATGATCTTGGGGATTCTGCTCATTTATTTGCTTAAAATGTTGTGAACAAATTCAATATGGTTACTTTAAGAAACTTACCTGCTTTGAAAGGAGTATGTGGACAGGGATGGGCCTGCCTTACCTGATATCAGAAGAGAGAAATTAGAGGGCAGGAGATGTGATCCAGGAGAGTGAGAGATCAGACAGAAACATCCTCAGAGAGGAGGGGCCAAGTCTGCTCTGCTTGAGATCACAGTGATGAAATGGTTCCCTCCAGAACTGTGAGAGAATAAGGGTCCCCAGGAGAGGAGTCAGAAGCTACATTAGGAAGAGCCCCCTTAGGACACACTCTGACTCTCCCCAATCCACCCTGACTTGCCTATTTGGGGGATTCATCTCACTCTGGATGAAGAGCTTACCCTCCCCCAGATGACTCCTCACTGAGACCATAGAGAGAGTGAGGAAGAGAAGGAGATGGAGTTCACAGAGAATGAGGGAACAGTCCCAGCCCAGGATTTCTGGGGACATGAACTTGGACAAGCTCCTGAAATGAGAAGGACTCCTGATGTCAGGGGAGCTGCTGTCAGTTTAGATCCAGAGACTGACCCCTCCTGTCTGGGGACTTAGTGTCTCCTCTTCTCTCCAAGCTTCTCAGCTCTTCAAGGGGTGGGAACTGAGATATCAGTGTTTGCTCTTATATTATCACTAACAGGGAATTTTATTGCATTGATCTGTAAATTTTTAATATAAAAGATTTTCCTACAGCAATCAATAAAAAGTTTCTTTATAAAATTCTGTTTTGAAGAAAAATTATGCAATTTTTATGAATTCATAAGCATAATTATCAAGCAAATATTCAACCAACTAACCAGTGATAGAACTGGCATCTTTGTGACTTGCTATAAAAGATTCTGAAGAATAGTTTCTTTACAGTTCAGCAGGAAAGATGCTTGAAATAAATATGCTAAGATCAAGAACAAAATATATTAGTTTACTCCATTTAAATGATGACACATCACAACTGTTTATGCTTTTGCCTACAAAGGAGCTTACTCTACAAGTGAGGAGGTTCACAATCTCCCAAAAATGATGAAACAGACAGCACCAACCTTTGTATCTAACATACTGTGTTGTTTTATTTCTCAAATTTTGTTATAGCTCATTAATCTGTTTATTTCCCAAAAATTATATTATAAACATAAAATCCAATTACTTTTATTAAATCATAGCAGTAAGAAAAGAGAAAAATAATGCATAATAAATACAAATTAACACATGACAGGAAGAGAAAACATTAAAACTCTTACAATCTGTTTTCTGCTCTGGGTCACACACATCTCTGCTCTCTCTCTCCTCCCCAACACCCCCCTCTCTGTCTCCTCACCAGAACCACATTAGGGGTCACCTGGGAGAGTGATCACATCTTCCTCCTGTAAGTCTGGGGCTCAGGATCCAGCTTCCTCTGTCAACTGTAATTCCTGAGGCCCTTTGCCACAGGATGTGGGAAGATGTATCAGCACACAGCTGTGGCACTCGACCACAGCTCTCCAGGTCACCCTGAGTCTAAAAGTCTTTTCTTCATCCTCATCTGAATTCAGGAAACAGTTCTTTTCTTCAAAGAGTATTGACACAAATGGGAAATATAAAGATTTCTCCTGAATTTCCTAAGTCAACACATCAAGTTTCTTACAAATAATTTGAGTTTTGGATATGTAGTCATATTTTTTTTTCCATTCCAGATTAAGAAGCATGTAAAATGGAAATTAGGCTTCAGTGAAAGTTCATCATTTGCCATTTCCCTTAAAACATTGTAAGGCCCACTATTCTGCTGAGTCCAGACCTTTCAAAATAGAGCTCCAAACCTTCCTTCAGACTCTGGTTTGCCCTGAAAATCTCAAGTTGCATGAAGTAAAATTTAATTAACTTTAGAAACTGACTGAGAATTCATTCCCCTTTTTTGTCCAGACAGCATAAAAACACCATGAAATATATTTACTACAAAATAAAAAGTAATTTTCTGTGGTTAAATTCATCCTACCCCAAAACAGCTCAGTCAGTTCCATCCTCTGTGGCCTCAGCAAAGGCTTTACCTGTCCTCAGAGCTGCAGCCCCAGAATATGCATCTGGGTCATCTGGGACTCACTCAGAGGTGTGTCCACAGGGACCTGCAGCTCCAGAAATAACCCCAGGCATATCTGGACAGAGAAGGACCTTATGGGGACATAGTCTCAGGGGTGTAGGGCAGTAGGGGAGCTTCAGGCCCTGGGAGAGCACCAACCACACCAGAGCCTGAGAGGAACCCCTCCCCTGAAGGATCCACAGACTCCTCCAGAGAAGAAAGATTATTGGTAGCCCCAGAGGGTTTCTGGGACCCAGCTTCCAGGGGACAAAGAGTCATGGACATGTCTCCTAAACAACAGGTGAAAAATGGAAAGAGGGTCCCAGAGAAGGAATTGTGAATAAAGGAGAAGATGTGGGAACCATCAGTCATGTCATAGAAGGAGATGTCCCCTTGTGCATAGTCCAAGAAAACGCCCACCCTGTGAGGAACCTGCCTAACTTGTAGGAAAGTATGAGTGTCAGTAAAGGCTACAAAACCTGTCTTACACATTCCCACAACCCAGAACCCATTAGAGGGTCGTGTAATTTTGTATCTCATTCCTTTATTTTCCCTCCAGACCCCCAACTTCCAATGACTTTTGTCTCCATTCCTGATCTCAACCTCCCAGTAACAGTGCCCTGATGTGATGCCCTCAAGACCCAAAGCAGAATATCCTCCTTTTATGCCATCATGACTCCAACTAAGAGTCTTCTTGTCAAGAGAGAGCATGATGTCATCATAGGCAGAATCTGGATCCACAGTGACAGACCCTGCAGAGAGAGGTCTCCATTATTCCATGCTCCCCTACCCCATAAAAAGGACACATTCACTTCACCTCAGATACTCAGTTGTATGGGGAAAGGGACTGTTTCCTGAAATGAGAGCCTGGTGACTCCAGTCCACAGGTCCTCCACCCCCAAGCAAAAGAAGGAACCAAAAGACTTATTGGGGTCAAATATGTCACGGAATACTTGGGTACTCATTGGACCCCAAGGACTAAGGAACCCCTTCAGCACCATGGCCAGTTACCCCTAGCACGGCTGTGTGACATCACAGATGCATTCCCCCCTCACTCCACTATGAACAGAGAAGCCTCTGTGTCCATGCAGAGAACAGCAGGAAAGGTCAGAAGCTGGGCAGCCCCAGAAAGAACACAGAGTCACTCACAGGCCCGGAACTGTTCCTTCCGCCAATCTGCAAGACACAAATGGATTTTAGATGATGTGCACATCAGGGCCAATGACGAGTTTTCGACAACAGTTGACACCGAATTTATAATGGAAACTAGTGACATTTAGTTGATGCATTTATCTCTTAGATTCACAAACACACTCAACCATCCTGCTGTAACCAACCTCCCATGACAGTTAATCCATAAAGATTAATACCCAAGGATTGAGTGGTTAGACACTAACTAAACACAATGACCAATAGTTTATGCTTATTATCAAGTTGCCAGCCATACACCCATCCTGGAAACTAGGTTTTCTTTAAAAAGAGAGAGAGAGAGAGAGATTATGTAGGCTACAAATGGCATTTACTTATAAAGTACTAAGACTATTTAGACTGCTGGATGTTTATCACAGTTTATCACTCATACAGGGGTAGAGACCTATAAAGAAATACAGGACTTTGTGCAGCCTTATGCTCCTGCTTCCTGGGAAAGCAAAGGCATTAGGGACTTGTGGGGAAGCTTGGAGATAGTGGGCCTGGTATGCAGTTTTTCAGTGTGTTTCTACTAAAAGAGAGAGAGAACTTAACTGAGCTGTATTAGGAGGTGACTGTGAGCTGAGTGAGGATAACCCAGGACCCTACAGCAGAGGAGCCCTGCCCACTTAGGAGCCATGGAGAGGAGAGGAGGAGGAGAGGAGGAGAGTAGTGCAGAGTAGGACACATGGACACACACTGAGAGATCATGAACTAGGGACATCTCTGCATATTTCACAAGGGTGGGAACAAAATCATCTTTGTAGATAGAGAAAGACAAATACTGTAATGACTCCTCTCTATACTCCAGGAATAGCCCAGAGTGATGGAAGTTTCCAAGGAAACCCCTCTGTCTACGCAGAAAATAGCTCCAAAGATGTTCGTGTCCTCATCGTATAAACCTGTAAACATGTGTCCTGAACAGAGGAATAGTAATCTGCAGGTAGAACAGAAATGGGGAACTGAAAATAGTGGATTACTGGGAATCATCAGGGGGAACAAACACATGAGCCTTAACAGCTGTGACACATGTCCCCCTGTGCACAGAGAAAGTCATGTGGTGATGGCAGCAGGACCAGAAAGAAGTTGCAGGGCAGGTTTAACCACAGAGGAGAGGGGTCTCCAGTCCCTGCAAAGGACTCAGATCCTGGAAGAGGGAGGAGCTCCTGGGAAGAATGATCCTGGTCAGATCCTGGATAGAGTCCTGTGACCTGGGTCTCAGGCTCTGACCTGCAGATGTGTGGATGGAAGCTGCTCATTGTGGGGGACATGTATCAGGAGCAGCTGGATTCTGAAGATCCTGTGTAATGGAGCCCAGGAAGTGAGAATAGGGCCTGCCATGAAAGGGGACTGGGGGGGAGCACTGGGACCCTATGATGCCCATGAAGAAATGAGGAACCAGGAGTGTCACCTGCTCTGGGAGAGATAGAAGGAGAGAGGAGCCTGGAGAGCAGAGAAGGAGGGAGAAAAGGGGACAGGAGCACAAGTCAATGAAACAAGGGGAAGGAATCAGAAGGTTTACTGATCAGACACAGAGCCCCAGATCCCTGACCCTGCTGTAAAGGAGGTGTCCTCCCACCAGCCCTAATGATAACATGGGATGGCCCTGCCCCTTACCATGTACCCACACTGGCTCTTAGGACCAGTGGTCCCAGGGGAGTCCATGAACTAAACTTTTATCTCACTGGAGGAGCATAGGTCCCTCCTCCAGGTTCTCAAGGTCATGCCATCCCCCAGCCCACACCATGGCTCTGAAAGAAGACAGACCTTTCACCAAGCTCAGGTCTGAACACATAGCAAGATTGTGAAAGGTCAGCATGGGGTGAGCTTGAGTTTCACAACTGTGTAAGAAAAAGGAGTGATTCAGGAAAAAGTAACATTTTCTAGTCCACATTGTGTATAAACTTGTGATGAGAAAACATACTCACACAAGGTAATTCATATAAATTGTTATTTCCATCTTTTCTGAGTTACCTGATAAGAAACAAGATCTCATGAAATGATTGGGTGACCCCTGACTCATTGAGAGAAGATGAGATTTTAAATTTACTTTTTTTACCAGCACAATAGCTGACACCCAACTAAAACATCACAGCTCTTGCACATTCCAAAACACCATGGAGAAGAAAAGGATGCAGAGACCAGGGGCAGAGGGAACAAAAAGAGAAGCACAGTGGCAGTGAGCCACAGTGTGTCAGGTTCTGCCTATGCACTTCACTACACTGGTGTGTTAATTTTATGACAAACTTTTAAGGTAGAAAGTGTTGTTCAATTGTATAAATAAGGTGAGATCACACAGGCATCTATCCATAAAGCTGTCAATATGAAAATTCTTATTCTAGTGGATTATTGGTGCTTCTTTTAAAATTAAAAGTGAAAGAGTGAATTAGTTAGGCTCCTCCTCCAACTGATGCAGGAAAACCTCAGAAATGTAACTGCAGACTCACGGCAGGACTGGAAGCCATAAAAGGAGCCTTGGAGCTGGAAGGACCACCTGCTAGAACCTGTCCTCACCTGGGAACTCCTCCACTGTCAATGACTGGAAGTTGGATTCTCAAAGCCAGTTATCAGAAGTAGTATCATGTGGCAGTCATAAGAATGATTGGGTCAATCTGTATGATAATGAGACATGGAAAACAGAGACCACAATGGTCTATAGAACATTAAACAGGTTTATACTCTCCAAGAAGTTCTAAATCATTTCACCCAGAGAACCCCTCTATACACCTGTGCTGCAGGAGGTTTCTAGCATGCTCAGCCTGGCTACCCACCTCACAGCTGCTCCTGAGGATTGGAGCAGTCTACCCTGCTATGTCCCAGGAGCTTAGGTCCTCACCCAGGAAAAGGACATTGTCAGGAAAAACACAAGACAAGAGGGATGGCCATTAATCTATAGAATGAAGTGAGAGTAGCAGGAGTGATCAGGCGCAGGGAGGGAGATATACTGGGGGCTAGGTTGGTGGTATGTGGGTGCTTTATTGATGGAAGGGCCATACTTAAGAGCAACAATAGAAAGACTGTGGTTTAACTCCAGGAACTCAAGCGGGAAAAACTGCTCATATCTCAGAGACTGGGAATATCGCACAGGTCTGACTCTAGTTGCCCACATAACCCACCTGTATGCTAGTGAGGGTCCAGTGTTCCGACAGAGGTTTCTAAAGACTGCGTTTAACACTGGAACTCAATTGGGAAAAACTGCTCACAGCTCAGAGGCCTGGAGCCTTGCTCAGGACTGAGTCCCGTAGCCCAGGTAACCAACCTGCAGGCTAGGGAGGGTCCGGTGTTCAGACAGAGGTTACCAAAGACTGCAGTTTAATGCAGGGAACTCAAGTGGGAAAAATTGTTCACAACTAGAGACCCTGATATACGCACAGGACTACTCCAGTTGGCCAGGTAACACACCTGCAGGCTAGTGAGGGTCCGGTGTTTGGACAGAGGTTTCCAAAGACTGTGGTTTAACACCAGGAACTCAAGCGGAAAAAACTGCTCACAACTCAGAGACCTGGAGCCTCCCACAGGGCTGAGCTGGTTGCTGAGGTAACCCACCTGCGGCCTAGGGAGGGTCCATTGTTTGGACAGAGGTTACCAAAGACTAAGGTTCAATGCCGGGAACTCAAGTGGGAGAAACTGCGCACAACTAGAGACCTGGAAGCACAGGTGCCACACATGGCACCGGCGCATACTAGGGAACCAAGGACACTGACTACCCAAGTATGTCAATACACCCTAAGCAAAAAGATTAATACAACAAACCCTAGACACATCACTAAATAAAGATACACACTTAGGGGCACCAAAAAACATTTAAAACCCATCAATCTAAAAGAGGAGAAAGAATGAAAAAGAAAATAGAAAATACAATAGAAACCACATGTATGTGAAGGAGAGTATGGAAAATAAAAATGTTTGTTTCCTGTGACCCTTTTAACTATAGTGCTGTTCTGCTTCTGTAACCGGCTTGCTGTCAGGGCCCCAGGAGGAGGTTCTGTGCAGAAAAACAAATGTGAGGAAGTACTGTGCAGAAAGACAAGTCCTTGCAAAAATCCTGTCCCTTTTTGTGCCAAGATAACCTCCCAGTTCCTGTAACCTCACCCTTGGCAACAGTATATGAATTGGGCTTGTGTTCATTTCGGGGCTGCTCCAGGTGACTGGGACCCTTAGAGCCTGTTTACTGAGTAGCCCCAGCTAGCTGGAAATAAAACTGCTCCTTGCTTTTGCATGATCATTGCCGTCTGAGTCTCTCTCGCGCGCGTTGGAAATATCCCGTTCCCCTAACATATGCACCACATCCACTGACTGAAAAAGAACTTGTCCCCATAAGCAAGATATATCCACCATAGCAGCAAAGGCACAGAAACAAAAATAACCACAACTTGGTCAGCCTCACCATGCCATATAATTCTAAAACAGCAGTGAATCAATATGTAGAACAAGTCCGAGGGAAAACACAGGAAGGAGGAAGAATACAAATACTCAAGGAAACCCAAAGAAGAATAACTCATCACCAAGGATAAACAACCTGCAGAAACCAACATGGAGGACATGGAAGAAATGCTATCTATGTCAGACAAAGAATTCAGAAGCTATTTGTTAAAAGCATTAAAAGAGGTAAGAGAAGATGGAGAAAAAAGGGAAAGCAAGAGGTCAGAAATTTTCGATGAGCTAAGAGAAGTAGAAAAATACAAAAAACAATGCAGCAAAATGAGCAGTATCATTTATGAACAGAAGAATGAGATTGAAACACTAAATAAGTAGCTGACCGAGGTACAGTTTCTAAGAGGAGCAATAGAGTGCTCAAAAATGCAGGGGAAATCCAGGAAAGCAGATTAGAAGAAATAGAAGAGTGAATTAGCACACTTGAGGACACAGATGTAGAGAGGACAAAGAAAGAAAAAAAGAGAGAAAAACAAAATAAGAAGACAGAAGAAGAAAAATACAATATATGTCAGATACACTAAAGAAAACAAATATAAGTGTCATTAGAATCCCAGAAGGAGAAGAGAAAGACAAGGATCTGAAAAACTTTTCAATGAAATAATGTAAGAGTATTTCCCAAATCTGAAGAAAGAAATGAAAATAGACTTGCAGGAAGCAAAAAGGGCACCAAACTACTTTAATGAAAGAAAAACACAGCAAGAAATATCATAGTAAAACTCTCAAGAACCAAAGATAAAGAAAAAATTATGAGATTAACAAGAGATAGGAAACAGATAACCTACAAAGGAAAACTCATTAGACTGACTTCAGATTTCTCAGAAGAGACACCCAAGCAAGGAGAGAATGGGGCCACATCTTCAAAACACTCCAAGACAAAAAGGGCGAGCCAAGAATACTCTACACAGAAAAACTGTCCTTTCTTTACGAAGGAAAAATTAGGGCCTTCTCAGACAAACTAAGCTTCCAGAAATGTATTATTACCAAACTCCCACTCCAAGAACTTCTGCAAGAAGCCCTAAGACTGCAACCCACAGAAGAATAGAAAAGAACGAATAAGAAGAAAAACAAACAAAAAACAGAAGCCCTATGACCACCAGGAACCCAATGTTAGAATCTCAAACATCAATAATTACTCTAAATGTCAATGGGCTAAACTCATAAGTCAAAAGACGTAGAGTTGCAGACTAGATTAAAAGACAGAACCCATCATTCTGTTCCCTTCAAGAAACATATCTGATCCAAAAAGATAAGCACAGATTGAAGGGGAAAAGATGGAAAACAATTTTACAAGCAAATGGACCCCCAAAAAAGGCAGGGGTAGCCATCCTTATAGCAGAAAAAGCAGACTTCAAAATTTCAAAATAAAAAAAAAATTGACAAAGGATAAAGAAGGTCAAGACCTAATGGTTCAAGGCTCAATCAAACAAAAAGACAAAACAATTATCAACATTAACAACTCACCAAATGAGTGTGCACCAAATTCATAAGACAGTTACTAAGAAAACTGAAAACAAATATTGATGAAAATATAGTCGGAGATTTTAACACTCCACTCTCAACAAACAGATCACAAAAACAAAAGCAACACAAGGTCACAAAAGCCTTAAAAGAAGACCTAGACAAAATGAACCTAATAGATATCTACAGGATACAACACCCAAGGGAAAGACTACAACTTCTTCTCAAATACAAATGCATCATTCTCTAAAATTAGCCACATACTAGGCCACAAGGCAAACTTTAATAAATACACAAAGATTAAAAGAATACCAACATTCTTCTCAGATCATAAAGGCATCACACTAAAAATCAACAATGAAAAGAAAGCAAGAAGAGCATCCAACACTTGGAGACTGAACAACATGCTACTAAAGGAAGAATGGGTAATTGAAGAAATTAAAGAAGAAATTAAAACCTACTTCAAAACAAATGACAAAGAAGGCACAGCATTCCAAAATGTCTGGGATGCAGCAAAAGCATATCTAAGAGGAAGGTTCATATCAATACAGGCCCATATCAAAGAAAATAACCAATGAAATATCCTTATTTCCCAAATCGAAAAATTAGAAAAAGAGCAACAAAAAAATCCAAAACCCAGAATAAGACAATAAAGAAGGAAAACTGCTAAACACATTCTATGAAGCAAACATCACACTCATACCAAAATCAAATAAGGACAGCACCAAGAAAGAAAACTATAGACCAATTTTCCTATTGAACATGGACACAAAAATTTTAAACAAAATCCTGGCAAATAGAAATCAACGATACATAAAAAGCATTATTCACCATAATCAAGTGGGATTTATCCCAGGGTCACAAGGATGGTTCAACATCTGGAAATCAATCAACATAATACACCCAATCAACAAATAGAAAAACAAAAGCCACATGATCATTTTAATAGATGCAGAGAAAGCATTAAACAAAGTTCAGATCCATTCATAATAAATGTCCTTGAAAAAATGGGGATACAGGGATCATACCTCAATATAATAAAAGCAATCTATGACAAGTCTACGGCAAATATCATCCTAAGTGGAGAAAAACTAAAATCATTCCAATTAAGATCTGGAACCAGGCAAGGATGCCCACTTCCCCCACTACTTTTAACATTGTACTGGAAGTTTTAGCTAGGGAAATAAGGCAAAAGAAAGACATAAAAGGAAAACAAATAGGAAAAGAGGAATTGAAGCTATCAATTTATGCAGATAACATGATTCTCTATATAGAGAACCAAAAAAAATCCACGGAAACACTACTTGAAATAATAAACCAGTTCAGTAAGGTAGCTGGATATGAAATCAACACACAGAAGTCAGTACAAAGATTCCGGATCTCTGAGCTGTGAGCAATTTTTCCCGCTTTAAACCTCAGTCTTTCTATTGTTCCTTTAAGTACGGCCCTTCCATCAATAAAGGGCCTTCCACACACCACCAATCTACTCCCCAGTGCTGACTACATCAAACTAAAAAGCTTCTGTACAGCAAAAGAGATGATAGAAAAAAACTAAAAGAAGACCAAGAGAATGGGAAAAAAATTTTGCCCTCCACAAAAGTGATAAGGGTTTAATAATGAATATCCACAAGGAACTCACACAACTAAACAAAAGCAAAACTAGAAGCCCAATCATAAAATGGAGAGAAATAAAAAGAAACCTCTCCAAAGAGGAAATACAAATGGCCAACAGGCACATAAAAATTTGCTCAATGTCACTAGCAATAAGGGAAATTCAAATCAAAACCACAAAGAGATACCACTTTACACCAGTAAGAATGGACTATAAACATAAAATGGGCAACACAAGTGCTGGTGAGGATGTGGCGAGAAGGGGACACTCTTACACTGCTGGTGGGAATGTAAACTGGTCCAATCTCTATGGAAAGATGCGTGGAGGGCCCACAAATTAATGAAAATGGAACTACCATAAGACCCAGCAATTGCTCTTTGGGAATCTACCCAAAGGAGACATCAATGTGGGTACAAAGGGACACCTGTACTCTGATGTTTATTGCAGCACTATTTATAATTACAAAGACATGGAAACAACCAAAATGCCTGAAAACAGATGATTGAATGAAACAAATGTGGTATATATACACAATGAAATATTATTCATTAATTAAAAATGGCAAATTGGATGATTTTATGATAACATGGATGGACTTATAAGAATTCATATTAGCAGAAACAAGTCAAAAAGAAAAAAACAGAAACAAATGATTTCACTACTATGGGAAATATAAACAAAAATCCATGAAGAAAAGTCAAAACAAGTCAACAACCAAATTGAAGTACACAACTTGGGGGGCAGGCTGGGACAGGGTGGGAATGGTCAGGGAGGAGGGTGAACTCCAGAGATCACAGAGATGTGAAATTTATATATAAATAAGTTATTAAAAAAAAAAGAGGAACAATAACTATACAACAATGAAAAAATGTAAGAAAATTAAAAAAATGAAAACTAAAGGAAAGTTAAATTGGGGGTATGCCAAAACAAAAGTGCAAGTTAAGATACATAAGTTAAGATACATGAGATATAGAGCAGAGACCAGATGATGGACTGTATAATTCTCACTGGTGTAAACAAATCCCCCACGAGAACCAGTAGACTCTCAGGAGGGTCCTCAAAACCCTGGTTCCCAAGCCCTTCCCTCCACAGCCATCTCTCTGGGTCTCAAGGTCTGTGTTGGGACATAGACACACACTTGAACAGGCAAAGAGCATGGGACTCAGGCCTGTGAGGCGCAGATCTTCATTCAAACTTCCCTTTAGGACATTGGTGAAGACCCTGCCTGGCTGCTCTAGGGTCGGTAGGGCTCATATCAGAGAATACTTGTTTATATGATTGCCTTAAAATTAGTTAAAATGTAAGTTTTTCTGAAACATTTCAAAAAGAAGTCAAGGAGCCCATTATAATGTCATGACCAAACCTTGTAATGATCTGCTCCACCCACACTGAAACATGGTAGCTGTGCTCTTTGACCCCTCCTCAGTTCCTCTGTCCATGTGAAGACCTCAAAGACATTTCTCACACACAAACTTCTATTCCTTTCCATCTCCTGTCTTCTGAAATATGGACATCCCTTTCCCCATTTTCTCTCTACACTTTCTCTGAGAAATAACTAAAACCATTCCATTCTAGGTTCCTCCTTCTCCAATCGTCATTGTTTACCCATAATAAAAATTAAACAATGAACCTAAGGTGGTCAGACAAAAACAGAATTACCCAAGAATGAAAAGTGAAAGTCTGACAAACGTACATTTTATTTTTTGGTCTTTTTACAAAATCACTCTCACAACTACACACAAGATCATTCAGGTTTCCCACAAGCTCAATCTAGGAGTCCATACATACCCCAGAAGCTATGAACCCAGATTCAGAACACCTGCTCTATAGCAACTGACTTGTCAGCAACCAAACAGGATTAGAGCGAAAACTCAGCTTGATATGAAGCATAGCAAGGAGAACAGAAAAAGAAGAGGAGACATGAAACCAAAACTAGACCCAAAAAGGGACAAAAATTGTCAACCGAGAAGGATCGATAACCAAAGACCCTCTAGAAGGACCTGACTCCTAAACATGAAGCTGAATTTCTGGAATCTTTTAGAGACCAGCAATCCCTACCCCACATAGCTGTGACCCTGCTGCAGTCGCTCCTCACACTGACCACCCACTGTCCTCAACTAAGGAAGAACCAGGGACAAGGGCTCAGAGGGTATCTTGACCAAACATGACCAGCAGGGAGAACAGGGCAGAGGAGCCAGATCTGTGCTCACAGAGAAGGGTCCCTGGAGTTTGCAGATGGAGACTACAAAGTGAAGTGGAGACCAGAGACCTCACCCCTTTCTGGTGGGGGTCCCATGATAGAGAAGGGGCAGAGGGAAGGGTTGGAGGGAGTCCAGGACACTCAGGGTCACTCACCTGCATACAGCTGGGCCTTTCTCCAGGCTGAAAGGGAACACACAGGTGAGACCTCAGCTACAGTCACCTGCTCAGGTGACTCCTGACCCTTTTCTCCCCCTATTTTGCAGGTGAGACTCACAGGTTGGGGAAGAAGAGAAGAGGCTAAGAAGTCATGACCTCCTGTCATGTGCTGATAGCAGGGGGCTGTGGAGAACCCCCGCTTAGGTCAGGACCCTGCAGGGCAGACTGAGACCCCCCTGCCAGGGAACTGTGGGCAAGTCACTGAGTGGCCTGGGGCTCAGGACTTCAATCTTCTGTGTCACTGGCTGCTCAGGGTTGCTTCATGATCACAAATATTATATTAAATGAGAAAAAATTTTAAATATATCCATTAGTCTGTAATTTTATATTTGGTGTTTTTTGACAAAAATAACTGTGAAATTTATGTGAAAATATAATATAAGACATAATGTGTCCATCAGACCAATTCCAAGGTAAAATAGCCAGTCTTCTTAGAAGAAGCATTTCTAAAGATAAATACACTCTTGGGAAATGGAAAGTGCTCCCTCCCTCCAAGTGGGTCATCCCATTCTTTCCTATAATGGTTGATCAGAATTTGGAAACACAGAGAACAGAATCTCTCTCTGGGTGGAGTTTTGGGGAGAGAGGGCAGGAGGAGGTTACACTCTTGAACTTAAAGAGCCCATTGATATATCATATCTCAGAGAAGCTGGTTTGTGCTTCCAGGTGCTGAAAAAGAGCAAGATACATTGAAGGCTAGAAAGTCAGCACCATGGTGGGAAGGTTAGGGCTAGACTGAGACCCAGGATGGAGAAGACTTCAGGCATCACCCTCCCACCAGGATCACAAGACCTGGTGGGGGGTAGCACCTGGATCTGGGACACCCAGTGGAACATGGTCTTGCCTCCTACCAACCTCCATTTCTACCCCAGGGAAAGGTTCACAGATATCTGCAGAATCACAGATCTCCACAGATCTCTGCGGAAACCCAGACACTTGAAGCATCACTCACCAGCCAGGTAAGCTGCCTTCCTCTGGTCTGAAAAACAACATAGGAAACAGATGAGTCAAGGACCAGAATGTCTCTTATGACACACAGAGCACAGTAGAAAGAGCAATGCTTACCAAGCATTGCCTGGAGAGCATCTGAAAGAGAAAAATAAGATATGTGTAAATTCCTGTCCCTGAGAAGAAAATCTGTGTACCTAGAGAACCACAGTATCAAACATCCCTGTGTCCTAGAAGTTCCACCTGCTGACCCATCGGAGTCTCCAAACTTCCCTGTCTCTCTGTTCCCCTCAGCCACCTGCTCTGACTGTCCTGAAGAGTGGACCCTGGGGGCTGGATCTGTGCTCAGCCTGTCCCTCAGCACCCACTTACACACTCAGCAGTCTGGGCCCCTGTCCCACCTTACCTCTGTCTTTCAGGGCTTCCTCCTTGATCTGTCTGTCCTCCTCCTTAGCCCAGCACAGACTCCTCTGTTCCTGCAGCTCCTGCATGTGTGTGGAATGTTCTCTCCAGGCATAGCAGGCAACCCCAAGCAGCAGGAGCAGCAACAAGGTCAGGCTCACAAGGAAAGCCAGTTTCCAGGGAGATGCCCGGGGGAAGAAGGGTTCTGAGGCCAGAGACACCCCAATAGAGACCCCATCAAGACACAGCCAGGACAGACAAGCCCAGCACACCTGGAGGTACCTGACCTTCCCCTGACCCAGCAGGAGTGGGGAGTAGAGGGCAACACTGACCTGGGATGAGCATGGCCATGATCTTTTCCTGGTCCAGGATGGGATTGTAGATGGAGCAGGTCACATTCCCTGAAGATCTGTCTCTCACCACCAGAGTCACCTCCACACTGAACAGCCCATCAGGGTCCTGGGCCTGAGCCTCAGACAAAGCCAGAAGCTTCTCTCCATTTGTGTCTCTCCATTGCACGTGGGGCTTTGGGAACCAGCCTGACACCATGCATACCACGCACACTCCATCTTCCTCCTGTCCCATGATGTACACTTGGGGGGCAGAGCCCACACCTGTGGAGGGAAGATGAGAGCTAGGTGAACCAAGACCCACAACACCAGAGACATCTGTAAAATACATTCTGGGGGATCTGGGGAGATCACCCCTAGGGGAGCAATATGGTGACCCCAAACCAAGAACAGAAGGAAGAAGTATGAGAGTCTGGAAAGGACTAAGCTTCTCTCACAGCCCTGCAGGAAGAGATGGTGATGATGCCCACAGTAGAGGAGAAGGAATTTCACACTCTGTCTCTAAACACCTAAGTCATAAGGATAAATAAATCAAGGATAAAATTCCAGTCTAGAAGGAGGAAGAAGGAACGTATTCTCAATTTTTCTAAGGCATAAGTTAAACTTGTCCATTCCTCTACAAAATATGTAAAATTAGATTTGTAAGGTAGATTTTGCTTTATTTGTTTCAATTAAATAAAACTCTTCTTTATCCAATGTAATTTCATTCCCACCCATCTATAGCTCAGGTAATGGGAATCTCCCACCAAGGATGACTATTCTCTGAGCTCTAATCCCAAGATCACCTTCTCTCCTAAGTGTTGCTCCCACATCTCTCTCTCTCTCTCTCTCTCTCATTTTTTCTCTCTGATTCTCTCTCCCCCCTCTTTTTTCCTCCCCTTCTCCTTCCTCATATCTTACGTGTATTTACTCATCACTATTAATCATCTTTATCTTTCTGTTACTGTTATTTTTGTAGAATATATTTTATATCCTTGGCAGAAGGATACATTATATAATATAAACACTGTATTTTCTTACTTCTCACCTATGTCTCAGTCACCAGAGTGTAGCTTCTCCTGCTCCCCTATTGAGTCTGTTGCAGGTGATTCAACAAAGCTATCATGTCTGACAACCTCAATCCCCAGTCTTTCTCAGCCAGCCTCTTTCCAGCACAAGACCTCCTGACTTCGTCTGGAAACAACTTCCATCTTGCTTTGATTACTTTCCTCTGAGGATGCTTGTTGTAACTTGGACTCCTTGTTGAGTGTCTTTTCTTCTCTACCTATTCCCTGAAGGCAGCACAGCCCCAGCGTTCAGTCCTTAAAACCCCATCTTATCTCAAACCCTCTCCCAGAGCACCATCTCCCACAGTTGCTGTGTCTCCTTTTACATAATTTCAAAATATCAAGTCTCCAGCTTCCCACCCATGTAGTTCCAACCCTATGGGTAATGTCTACCATTATTCTCACATACCCTTCACATTCAAACTGAACATCTGAACTCATGATTTTGTCTCATCTGTGATAAATTGGTTATGAAAATAGTCTTAATTCTTCAACCATCTCATACTCTACCACCCAGATTTCAGTCCCTCACACTCTGATATGTGACTTCATGTGTCTAATGAGAGATAATCTCCTATGATTCGAGCAGATGTTTAAAATGCTGGCACCCTGGGCTTGCCCTCAGCCATCTCTATGGAAGAACATCTCAGGTGCTGAGTATGAGCTCAGGGAGCAAGGCCTGGGTCACCAGTCTTCCTATCTGATGTTGTCCTGCCTCAGCTAGTAGCCAGTGACCATCCTTCACGTAACAAGCCAGTTCAAGTTTAAAGGTGACAAAAGATGTAAGAGTAGGGCTGGTGGAGAGATCAAGCCCATGCAGGTTTGCTGGAGTGTCCCTATACCCCAAATAAATACAAGTCTATTACTGTAGGACATTTTAGATTGTTTTCTCTGGTTCTTTGTTGTGCAGAAGCATTATGGTGATGGGTAACTGACATGCATTAAGTTCCTAAAAGAACAAACAAAAAAGACTAATGTAAAAGCCTCTATAATTCTCCCCCCCTTCAAACTCTATATCACAATTCTATTCCATCAATTGGTTTTTATTCCTAAGTCTCACTGATGGCTGCCTTTCAGTCCACACTGCCATGGTGTGAAATCAGGCAGTTCTTTATCTACCCATAACTGTATTCCAGGTATCCAGATTTTCTCCCCTATCTTCTCCTCCTTACTGCTGCCAGAGGCATCATTCTAAATGCTGTTCTGCTAAAAATAATCAACCACTACATATTTGAAAACAAAGCACACACTCCCCAAGTCTCTCTGAAAACTGACTATATCCATAAAATTCTTTCTGTTCTCTTGTGATTTTTATCATTGTGTCCTCAGGCCAAATTCAAATACAAGAATTTAATAGTTATTAATCACAATCACCAGGCTCCATGGACTCCAGCATCCTATTTTCCTTCTGGTCTGAACAGTCTTATGGAACCTTACTTGATAAAATGAATTCCTAGCTTGTATCTGATACTATGAAGCCTTTTACCAACAAACATTTAGTAGTATTAGTCAACCACTTATGATCTAAGAACCATATAACCAAAATATCTTTTAATAACATATGGGCATCTTTTAACATCCTGCCTCCTCACTTTCCTCCACCAGCCTCAGAACTCCATATGAGCCAAGAGTGCACCAAACACACACCCCATGACATTCACATTCATTCTCTCTACTTAGAAATTGCATTCCCTGTGATTTACAGCATGGTAATTACAGCTAAAACTTCTGTGTAATATGAAGGAAAAGAGTAACTCTTAAGAGTTTTTCCACTATCATAAAATTTTTCATCTTTTGCTTTTTTCTTCCACCACCCACCTTTATTGTATATAATTTAGAACATGAATACTAGTTACATATTGTTGTTATCATCTCACTATATATGTAAACTAAATTGTCATCATCTATGTCTTAGACTTACACAGTGATATATACTAATTGTTTCTCAATAAAACTGGGGACAGGCTCTCTCATACCTCAGATATCTTCTTGGTTAGATCCTTATTTCCCTTGGCTCCTTGCTCACATACAAATGATGAGATCTTGTTCAAATAAGACCACCCTGAGCTCCCATTTGTTACTGCAACCTGCCCTCATTCTCAGACCCATATTGCTGAGGACTTCCACTGTTACATTTAGTTTATATCTTCATCATTTATCTTTCATAAAGTCACTTATAACCTGTTTATTTATTGTGATTGTTCTACCTCCCACTTGAAAGTATACACTCACATAATGAAGAACTTGACTAGGTTCATAGTTTATAATAGGGTCAGACATATGGTAGGTACTCTGTGATTTACATTTATGCAAAAATGATTTACTAAGCCTTTTCTTTCTTGTGAATGAAAACAGAGAGTATTTACATCATCCTTAGATCATTCCCGTTTCCAAAACTCCAGGACTCCAAGATATGTAGCCATGTCACCAACCTGCTACCTTCACCTCCAAACTGGCTTGCTCATAGAAGACTCCATCTCTGAAGCTACAGGTGTACAACCCATTGTCAGAAGCCTGAATCTTGTGGATGGTCACAGCAGCCTCCCCTTCCTTCAGTAATTCCTCCATGAGTGAGGTTCGCCCTGCATACTGGGCAATCAGCTCCTCATTATTCTCCTGTTGGTCTTGATAGATGAACACTGACTCCAGGAAATTGGACCGGAACCACCTCAACTCCATGTTCTCTGCACTCATGACTGGGTCCAGGAAGCAGGACAGTGTGATGTCCTTACCCAACACAGCCACAATGGGGTCTGAGGAGCCAATCACGAAAAATTTCTCTGTAAACATAGACATGGGAGTTAGAAAGTTGAGAGACACATCCAGAGCAGGGAATACATACCATCAGTGAAAGAGGCTCAGAGAGTCTGAGAGACAAGTGTCTGGTGAGAAGAGAACTGACATGAAGGGTGACATGAAGCGACAATTCTGAATCTGGGAAAGATCTTCCAGCCACAACTTGTGGTCCAGAAATAACAAAGATTTGTCCTCATAAACTGGTGCATCTGATAGCAGAAACTTACATGAAGAATGTAATTCCTTGGTTCTCAGTTTCAGCATGCACCAGAATCCCCAGAAGCGCCTGCAAACATAGACCCTATTCCTGGTCTGATGCAACATATTGGCATATACTCAAGAATGTGCAAAGAGTTCCTTGGGGACTTAGATGGTATCAGAGGAGGTCCCTTGCTTCATCCATAGAAAATAATATAGGTTAGCAGTGGAACAATGTTCCTGAGAATACCTTGCTTTACAATAAAACTGGAACACCTCTTGGGAATCAGATACCAGGCATATAGTATAAAAAAGACACAGACGCTCATGGTACATTGAGCAAGAGGTAGGAGGTGTGAGCTACCAAGAGTCAGTCATGGATGGGAGGCTACACTACAAATTGCAGCATTGTCAATCAACCCAGCACTTCACCAGTAGCCCCAGGGAGACAGAGTTAAAGGGTGAGAGGCACACATCTTTGACTGAGAATAAATACACACAGAGATGCTGGATGTTGCTATCAGATCATATCCTCTGTGAATAAACAAGGGCACAAATCTGGAGTCTTCTATACCTCAGGACTGGGATTCACCTTCTGAAGCACTCTGTGACATGGAAGAGTCTCAGATATGAAATTGAAAGACAAGGGATATTAGGTGCCTCAAATGTGGATTTACATGTTCTACCCAGAGCATATGCACCAGATGTTCCATGAGTGCAGGCCCCCCACATACCCTCTGACTCAGTATCTTAAGGATCAGAACTCCAGGCCTGCATATGGTAAAAGTCTAAAATCACATAAAACTATGGTGCCTCTGATGGACAGGTAGAAATGGCTCAAATCTCTAAATTAATACCATGTTGCTTTTTTAAAATAAGAATTTTAAAGCAGTAAAATAAGCACCAAGAACATGACACATGTTTTTGTACACCATTAGTTACCATGAGGCCTTAAGGGAACACAAAATCACAAGAAGAGAACAACACTCCAATATACAAATATGAAGATACGGAAGATTTTATCTTCTGATCAGGTCAAGAGTTCAAATTTATTATTAGAAAGTTAATGAAAGAGATGGTAGTAAGTTCAGAGAAGTGACTCAAAGAGAAAAAATAAAATTTAGAATCATTAGTGGATTGACAATAAAGTTAGGAAACAGAAAATACAAACTGAAGCTCTAAATAGTAAAATAACAAAGATGTAGGATTGAAACGGGCAATATAAACTGCTGTAGAGAGCTATTGAAACAGAACAAAGTAAATAAAAACCTGAATCAGTGAACTCAAAGTCCCCAATTGGAAGAAAAAAGAAAAAAATGAAGAAAAAAACTAAACACTTCCAAAAGTCCAAGAGGAAGAACACACAAGTGTAATAGATACTCTAGCAGTAGAAAAGAAAGAGAATGAAATGGGACTATTCAGAGAAATAGAGAAAAACTTTCCAACCTGGGGAAAGCCCAGAATATGCAAGTCTATGAGGATAAATGAACATCTTGTTAAATATGTGCAACGAAACCAACACCAAGACACATAGTCATGAAACTAACAAGAGTTCAAATCAATTAAAGAACGTTGAGGTACTCAGGTAGATAAGGCAAGTAACCTATAAAGGTACTCCCACAAAGCAACATAGCACCTGTCTCTGAGAAAACCCTAAACAAGGATAGGATAGTATTCCTTCCTGTCCTTTAATATCAAATATATAGAATATTATATACTATAAAACTGTCCTGAAAATATGAGGACAAAATAAACAACTTCCCAAACAAACATAACATATTGGAATAGTATACCTCCCCTACAAGAAAAACACTCCAGCATTGGTGGTATAGTGGTTAGTGTAGCTTCCTTTCAACAAAAAGCACTCCTAAAAAAAAAAAAGAAAAGGAACATCACTCCTAAAAAGAGTGTGTTTTGAAAAGAGCTTTTTTGACAAAAGCACTACTATCTAAATCAGAGAGAAAAGAAACGTGTGTATGTTTGTGTGCATACACACATAGATAAAATCAGAAAACTAAAGACAAAAGCGATGTAGTAAATTCCAGGTATTAATAATTACCCTATACATAAATGAACTGACCTCACCAATAAAAACAGCAAAGGGTAGATGGGTGTATCAGAATATAAAACCAAACTCTATGCAATGAATCCATTAGAAACACAAGGTAAACAAAACTTAACCTTCAAAAAAATATTGGAAAATAATACTACAGGGAAAAGGGTCCAGAATTAAAAGGCAATAACAGTCATATCAGATAAAATTGACTTCCAACAAACAAACAAATGAAGATAGCAAGAGATATGGATAGACAACATATATAACAATTAAAGAATTCATCAGCAGGAAGACTTATCAAATGAAAGCACATCAAAATATATAAGGCAACTATTGACAAATTTGAAAACAGATATTGGTAGCAAAACAATATACATAAAGGAATTCAATATTGCAATTTCATCAATGAATACATCCACCAGAAAATAAACCCAAAAGGAAACTTTACCTAAAAGTGAAGACTTGGACCAGTTTGCCTTAATATGTTTTTATAAGACCCTACATCACAAAAAGCTGAGTCACTCTTCAAGTGTACATGGAACACTCTAAAGAATAGATCTCATGTTCAGTCACAAAATAAGTGAGAATACATTCATGAAGATTAAAATTATATAAGAATCTCTCTCATCATAATGGTGTCAAACTGGAAATCAAGCATAAAAAGAAAGCAGGGAAACATCTAATATGTGGAAATTGAACAACACACTACTGGATGACTATGGAGATAGGAAAAAAATTCAAAGAAGAAATTAAAAATACCTAAGCAAATAATAATACAACATATATGTGTGGGACACAGCAAAAACTGTACTAAGGAGACCATATAGCAATACAGGTCTACACCAAGACCAAGAAAGAGCCCAAATAAAGAATCTAATCTTACACCTAAACTAGAAAAATAATAAATGAAACCAAAGGAGAGTAGAGGGAAGAAAATAATAAAATTTCAATCAGAAATAAATGAACCAAAAAGTACTGTCAAAAATCTATGAAAGCAAAACCTGTCTTCAAAATTAAACAAATAGATAAATATCTTGCTAGAATTGTAAGGGAAAAAAGGAGAGAGGAAGAAGGATTCCAGTAAATTCCAGAATCAGAACTGAAGAAGACAGGTTACAACAGATATTTCAAGAATACAGAGGGTCATAGAGACTACTAACATCTACATGCCAATAAACTAAATAACCTATTCTTAGAAGTATATAACCTTCTGGAAAAGGTAGACAAATTCTTAGAAGTATATAACCTTCTGGGACTGAAATTTAAAGAAATATAAATTCTGAACAGATCAATGAAAAGTAAGGACATTGAAATAGTAATGAAAACTTTCCCATAAAACAAAGCCCAGGACCAGAAATTTTGACTAGTGTATTCTACAAAACATTAAAAGATGAAAGAATACCTGTCCTTGAACTCTTCTTTTGATACCACAAAAGATACCACAAAAAAATAAATAAAGCTACAGACCAATATCACTAATGAACATAGATGAGAAAAAAAAACCTTCAAAGGCCGGGCACGGTGGCTCGTGCTTGTAAGCTTCAGCCTATGAAGCAGCTGGGGCTAGGGATCGCGGTTCGAGTCCCACCTGGGGCCCATAGTGAGACCTAGTTCCAAAAAAAATAGCTGGGCGTGGTGGTGTGCGCCTGTAATCCCAGCTACCTGGGAAGCTGAGGCTGGGGATTGCTTGAGTCTGTGGTACCCCGGGCAACGAGAGCCTGCCATTCCACGGGCAAAAATAGCAAGACCCACGGGCAAAAATAGCAAGACCTAGTCTCAAAAAAAAAAAAAAAAAACTTCAATAAAATTCAAGCAAACAAGATTAAAACTATATTTTCAAAGATGATGTATCATAACCAAGTGGGATTTATCCCAGCAACACATGGATGGATCAACATTTGAAAATCAATCAATGAAATTTCAGATGATACCAGTTAGAATGTCTACTATCAAAAAGTCAAGAAATAATTGATTTTGATGAGGACTTGGGAATAAAAGGATGCTTGTGCACCATTGATGAAAATGTGATTGGAGCAGCCACTTTGAACATATGTATGATTACTCAAAAAAATAAAAAATAGAATTACCATATGATCCAATAATTCCAGTCTGGATATTTCCCTGAAGAATGTAAAAGCACTCAAAATAGAGGCATGCCCCTTATTTTCACTGTAGCACTGTTTACAATCACCACAGTATGGGGGGGGGGGAATGAGTTGTTGGAGGACAAATAAAGAGATTAACAAAAATATGCACACAGGTTTTAATGTTGGGAATTCAGTGAGAGACTCTGCTCGTAGCACAGCGGTCCAAAGGGCCCAGCCAACAGAACTAACTCCTGTTGCTAAGGTAAAACACCTGTGGGCAAGGGAGGGTCCTGCATTCAGACTGATTTTATTAAAGGCAGAGTTTCAATGCCAGGAACTCCAGTGAGAGAAACTGTTCACAGCACGTGGCACCGGCACATACTAGGGAACCAAGGACATTGACTACCCAAGTCTGTCAAGACATCCCAACCAAAAAGGTTAATACAACAAACCCTAGATACATCACTAAATAAAGCCACACACTTGGGGGCACTGAGAAACATTTAAAACCCATCAATCTAAAAGAGGAGAAACAGAGAAAAAAGAAGATAGACAATTCAATAGAAACAACATATACACACCACATCCACTGACTACAAAGGAACTTGTCCCCCAAAATAGCCAACGGAAACAAGATATATCCACCACAGCAGTAAAAGCACAAAAGCATAAATAACCTTAACTTGATCAGCTTCACCATGCCATCTAATTCTAGAATAGCAGTGAATCAATATGTAGAGCAAGTCCAAAGGGAAAACACAGGAAGGAGGAAAACACAAATACTCAAGCAAGCCGTGAGAAGAATAACTCACCACCATAGGATAACAATCTGCAGAGACCAACATGGAGGGCATGGAAGAAATGCTACATATGTCAGACAATAAATTCAGAAACTACTTGTTAAAAGCTTTTAAAAAAAGGCAAGGGAAGATAGGAAAAAAGAGAAAACAAGAGGTCAGAAACCTTAAATGAGCTAAGAAGTAGAAAAATATAAAAACAATGCAGAAAAATGAGCAATATCATTTATAAACAGAAGAATGAAATTGAAACCCTAAATAAGAAGCTGAACTAGATACAGTTTCTAAGAGGAGCAATAGAAGAGTTCAAAAATGCAGGGGAAAGCCAGGAAAGCAGATTAGAAGAAACAGAAGAATGAAATAGCACACTAGAGGATATAGAAGTAGAAAGGATGAAAAAGAAAAAGAGAGAAACAAAGTAAGAAGACAGAAGAAAAAATCCGAGATCTGTTAGATACCCTAAAGAAAACAAATATAAGAGTAAGTGGAGAAGAGAAAGACATAGAATCTGAAAGACTTTTCAATGAAATGATGGAGGAGAATATCCCAAATCTGAAGAAAGAAATGAAAACAGACATACAGGAACCAAAAAAGGACACCAAACTACTTTTTTTTATTTATATATAAATTTCACAACTTTGTAATCTCAAGGGTTTGCCCCCCCTCCCCTCCCTTCCCCCCCTTTCCCTCCTGTTCATAGTTGTGCGCTTCATTTTGGTGCTTAGCTTGTTTTGACTTTCCTCAAGGCTTTTATTTATTTCTTTTCTTTTTTTTTTTACTATATCCCTTACATTAGTGAAACCATTTGGTTTCTGCCTTTTTCTTTATGGCTTGT